>DWQW01008382.1:0-14011 GCA_018249695.1 Heliconius erato demophoon
CGCCCGGATGGCCATCACCCTCTGCGCACGTCGCAGCAGGGCGATGTTTTGCCGATTCAGGGCGTCCGCCCATACGGGAGCGCCGTAGAGGGCCATCGATCGGACCACTCCGGTGTACAGCCGACGATTGTGGATAAACCCAGCCACAAAAACAAAAACATTCTGATTTCAATAGAGAGGATGGCTGGAAACTTTCTACCACCTAGGACCCACTCAAAAAAATATTAAAGTCTCAAACCTACCATACCAGAGGGCAAGATAAATACTATCAGCTATTTCTGCAAGGATCCAGGGCCGTACGCGAGGCAAGTTAAAAATCGATGGCGTTAGTTTGATATAATAATTATGTCAATTGACAGACGAATGCCACCCCAGTCTACCCGTGACCACGGACTACTGCAAAGAAACGTCGGATTTCCAAAATGTATAATCTTAAATATACGCGATTAATCCGGTTAAAATAGTTTCATTTAAAATATATATTAATAGGCTTACCTGACCAATATCAATGGCTGGATTGACACTTTTTCCAACATCTTCTATTAAATCAACCTGGAGTAATTGCCATTCGCCTGTTAAAATATCTACTTCTACTTCAGCTAAAGTGACTCCATAAACATTATATTCAAAAATATCTTTACGCCCTATATCTCCACATGCTTGCAAGTTCATGTTAAGTTTGTAAGCTTTAGCAATAAGTTGTTCCCACGTCGGGTTTCCCATTTTTGCTCTAAGAGGTGCAAGTCTTTGCAGGAGTTGCTCACAGCATCTTTGAACTCCTAATGCTACGTATTGAGTAGTTAGACTTGCAGCTGTATGAGAATTGTTAGCATTTGCTGTAGTGTTACTGGCTTTGATCTTTATTTTATTCAATGGTATATTAAGAAAGTAGGCACAAACTTGAATCGCCTTTGTATTTATTCCTTGTCCTATTTCTACACCACCATGAGTTATTGCAACTGAACCATCACCGTGGTATACTGATAATATAATATTCATTTGAAATGGTGTGACACTTTTCCATTTCATAAGAGAAAATCTTAATCCTCGTTTCTTCCAACGATTACTTGAATTATATTTGTGAACACTTTCTTTTCTTTTTATATAATTCGAATTAATTTTTATTGTATTTATCATCTCAAGAATATCAGGGTAATGTTCTGCGTCTAAATTATTTAAACGAACTTCTAAAGGATCCATACTTAATTCGTAGGCTATTCTTTCCATCATCACCTCAGTAGTATTAATGCTTTCTAATGTACCTGATATTTAAAAGATTTGATTAGATTGTTAATTTATCCCTTAAGCATACATTTTACATCAGTAGTATACATTTTGATTTATACCTGGTGAACGAAACCAAGTATTTGATGGAGTGTCAGTAACAGTATTAAAACAGCGGAAATTCCAAGTATCTTTTTTATAGCAATTATGATAAGTCTCTAGTGCGAGACTTACTAAAAGTTCATTGACGATATAACCGTTGTCATCAAAAATATCGTAATTCAAAAATTGGATGATACCCTTTTCATTGACACCAATCTACAACAATTACCATTCATAAATTTATTAAAAAATTAAGGTTATAATTAATAATCCTTTAAATAATATAAATAAGTAAAAAAAAAGGTTATATTATGCAATCATTACCACTTACTTCATAATTTGTTGATGAAGACATTCTTTTTCCTAACGCTTTCGTTTGAATTTTGAATGGTAAAAGGAATCGGCATGGTCTTTTCAACTTGTACGCAGCAATACAACAAGCTGTTGCAACTAAGGTCTGTCTGGATAATTTGAAACCATAGCTCGCGCCAACTCTCAGAGCTTTCACGTCTATACTAAACATATTGTGACATTAAAACTTTTATATTACTACCTAGAATATTGATTTAGGTTTTAGCAGCATCGTTTTACAATTATAATTTATGATGTATGATACATCTGTACATATTATTTTATAAAATAAATTAATAAATCAGCTTCACGCTGTATCCCGCACACAGCAGGGTAGGCAGAGGGAACCCAGTGAAATACACTCCAATCGCCACTTTCTGCCGAATCCTGGAGGCATTGCGTGTTAAGTGGCAGAACTCAACGCCGCGCTTTGCCTCGACACCAGAGCGAAGAAATGGAAATATAAATTTAAGTGAATATTTCATCTCATCGAGTGGGGATCGAACCCACAACCAGTCGGTTGTGGGTTCGATCCCCACTCGATGAGGTGAAATATTCACTTAAATTTATATTTCCATTTCTTCGCTCATTTTATTTTTGTACAATAATAAATAGTAATACCTATTCTGATCAACGCTTAAACATCTGGATATCATTAATTGATCAGCGTCAATATATTGTGATGAAGGATTTACTCTGAGTCCGTCATCTGTTAGCCAAGTTACGCAAGCAATATTCTCTAAACAAAAGTGATATTGACCGAAAATTGTCTCTTCTCCCTTGATGACTTTTACAATACATTTACCCCGCTTAGTTGCATCTCTAGACCGAAATAAAGTAGTTTTTTGTGCGTTGTTCTTGTTAATTCTTATGTCAGTAATAGGTTTGCTTATATCACGATATGTTACTTTAACAAGCAATGCAGCTTTGTTTGCTATATGATAAGTTTCCGCTACAATAATTCCTAAAGGTTGACTGAAATAACGGACTTCACCACCACATAGAATTTCTTCATTAGCCGAATTCATGGGGTCCTCTTGAGGTATAAATGAATTAAGACCTGGAATATCTTTAACTGAGTAAAATGCTAAAACACCATGTTGCGCCTGTAATAGTTTAAATTCTTTATTTATTATCATCAATGTTTATCATTCTTACGTATTAATTGTACCTTACAAAAATTTGTTTACCAATGCTTCTGTAGCATCTATAGAATGTATAGTTCCTTTGCTTACAGTGCTGAGAACAAATGTAGCAAACGTTTGTTTAGGTATCGCAGGTATATCCTCTGTATAAACAGCCTCGCCTGCACATTGAATCTAGAAATACAGTTTTTACAATTATTTACTTCACAATTTAGCGCGGTTCCGAGGTTAAGCGTGGCGTTGAGTTCTGCCACTCAACACGCAATGCCTCCAGAATTCGGCAGAAAGTGGGGAACGGAGTGCCTTAACACTAGGTTCCCTCTGCCTACCCTGCTGTGTGCGGGATACAACGTGAAGCTAATTTAATTTAATTTAATTTATTTTTATTTTTATTTCACAATTTATAAATGGATGACAATTTGCAATATCAGTTTATCAAAATCCTACCTTTCACCTTGACACACAGACAAAGTAAAAAAATATTTTCATAAATCATTATAAATTAAATACGCTAGACTGAATGCATTAACATACTATCTCTTTTGTATATTTTGGCCGTTACAAAAACATACTTACATAAGCTTCTATTTTAGTTACTGGGTGATTGAGGGGCCGCACAGTAGGATCAGTTGCAAAACTTTGTGAGCTTTTAGATACCGGACGAGTTTCCACTAATTTTATTGCACCAGATTTGTATCTTGAACCTAATTTATCTTTTGGACACAGTTGTAATAAACCCTAAAAATGAAATTAAAATATGATATATTGAATATTTGCATTCCATTTAAAACAAACATTGTGTTATTATAAATAAAAAAGTTTTTTTATGTCTGCGTATAAGGTCAAAAATTGTATGAAATATTTACATGCGTATGCCCTGAGAGTCAAACCTCTTTTAATACATTTTGCAGCGTTAATAATTCGCGACGTGAATTAAAATCTAGCATTAAAATAAAGTCGTAATAGCAATATAGAATTAAGGTAACCTTATAAAATAGTCCAATAGCTAGTTTCTTTCTATATTGCACTGATGGTTCTGGTGGGTTTTCATCCACAATCACTTCCTTCGAAAGCACAGTTAATGCAGATTTTAAAGTGTTATTACAAAATAACTCTTTCCCTACTAATATATTTTCTGTATTATCAGCACGTATAAAATTTGGTGATAATCCACCGTATACAATCCTCGCTTTACGGACTATGTTATTAGATCCTAATTTGAAGTAAAATGCAGCATTAACATGTGCATGTGCATTTCGCTGTCGCGGTGATACCTGAAAATTTGTATATTAGATAATTATAAAACGATAAATATAAAAAGGTTAAAAGTGGAACCATCGTTGCATAATGAGACAATATATGACTGTAAATGCGATGTTGTAGGTTATGTTAAAATTTTTAAAATTTCAATTCCTCGCGCAGGTAGGTGCGAAAAAGCATAGCGCGGTGTTGAATTTCACCACTTAATAAGCAATGTCTTAACATTAGCTTTAATTTGTGTACCTGAATGGTCGATCGAGAATGCTAAGATGTATTTTCCAAAATTATATTTTTATTAAGGAAAAACACAAGAAATAATTAAGTAGTGGGCAAAGGTTTGTGACTGTAAACGCCACTGTTTGTGGTTCGTTCCCCGCTAGAGAATACTAAACTAAATAAAACAATATTAGTTACTATATGATATTTGATCTAAAAATCTATAATTTTATCATGTAACAATGTAATATTAATTAACATAATAAGAATTACATATACATTTTAACAAATAAAAACATTATGCTGTCATACCTTAAATGTGACAAATTTATTCTCATTATTCAATGGCGGCAATATTATACTTTTTATAACTTTTCCTTTCATGTTTTCATTCAAAAAATCTTCTAATGTTACTTTTTTATTAGTTCCAGGAGATGACACTAAAATTAAGAAAATGTTAAGTTAAAATCAAAATAAATAAGCTTCACGCTGTATCCCGCACACAGCAGGGTAGGCAGAGGGAACCTAGTGCTAAGACACTCCGTTCCCTACTTTCTGCCGAATTCTGGACGCTTTGCGTGTTGAGTGGCAGAACTAAACGCCGTGCCTCGACACCAGAGCGAAGAAATGTTAAGTTTTGTTATGAAAATGGAAGGATCGAGTCCTTACGAGCGAGCACTATCCATACATGTAGGCGAGAGGTCACTTATATGGTCTGCTATTGCGGGATACCACACAAACTCAAGGGGCCGATATACAAGAGCATCACTCGTCCGGTTCTTCTATACGGCTGCGAAAGCTGGCCAGCACTATCTCGGCACACTCAGAAATGAAGATGTTAATGTGAATGTGCTGACACTATATGTGACACATGCCAGCCAATGGTCTACCGCGTGACATGGTTAGGCATAGATACCAATACCGTAAACCACTACTACTAGAAAAATACTACTGAGCGTTGCCAACCTCCAGCTTTTCATTTTCAAAAAACATACTAGAACGAGAATATATCTTCCGTTCTATTTTACGTAATTCAACATCGCCACCATTGCCTACGATTGGATCGTGAAAAGTTTGCGTCAGTGTGCGTCATTCTTAACAAATGGAGTTTTATATTAATTATGTTATATATTAATTATTTTGTTTGATTTTTTTTTTTATTTTTGGAAAAACTCTTTTGTTTTAAATTGTATTAGGTTTTTATAGAGTAATTAAAACTGCAGTTTCATTTAAAGTAGTGATGACAAAAACACTCAACTCAATTCAACAACACTGTATATGTCATCTATTTTCTTACCCAAAGTCATCTCGGCTCCTATTGCTTCTAAGAGAAGATAAATATCGGATGGGAAGTCATGATACATATGTTTCAACATTAAATTACCAGCTACCGTCCCAAGCTGTAACATATACATGTATATTATTTTTTTTTTAGCTTCACGTTGTATCCCACACATGTCAGGGTAGGGACAAGTGACAAGCGCACAAAGGGAACCTGGAACTCAACTCCGTACTTTGCCTCGTTACCAGTGCGGCGAAATGAATATATTAAATATTTCATTCCTTCCAAGTGGCAATCGATTTCACAACCTTAATTTTTTTAAACTATTACATTACAACAAAATAATAAATATTAATTTAACTATACTTTTTCTGTTTCACTTTTTGCAAAAGCAGGGTAGACAGATGGAACCTAGTGTTGAGACACTCCGTTTCCCACTTTCTGCCGAATTCTGGAGGCATTGCGTGTTGAGTGGCGGAACTCAACGCCTTTGCCTCGACATCAGAGCAAAAAAATGAAAATATAAATTTAAGTAAATGTTTCATCTCCTCGAGTGGGGATCGAACTCACAACCAGTCGGTTTTACAGTCACCCTTTGTGCGTAATTAATTTACATGAAATTAATTTTCATGTAAATTAATTTACATGAAAATAGTAATTAAATAAGGTCTAAGAGTATTTTTTGGTAAATACTTACGTTTCTAACAGCTATATGAGCCACGAGCTCTAAATGATCTACTATAATTTTAAGGTAGTCAAAATATTCTGTATCAGATGCGTCTTTCAATATATTTATAAGTTCTGTAAGTGTAGTGCCAGCACCAATTGTCAAATTTTGGTCAAAAACGTGTCCTCTTAACTCCAACACTGTACTTATATCAATTAAAATTTGAGGATAATCCTCTAAATGCCGAACTCCTAATGCAAATAGAGAAAATAAATCATAAAAAAGATATTTTATGAAACAAAATTTATTTAATTGTGTAACAATAATAACAAGATCTAATTTCCAGTACCTTTTCCAGTGTTTCCAGCAACCAACATATAAGAATCTTCACCATACTTTTCAAAAATCTCAAATATATCTGATATACTCTTAGCGTTGAACCATTGCTTTCCATCCTTTAGTTCAATATGAAAAATGTTGTTTTCAAAATTATCCTTATTAACGATACACCAGCCACTTTCATCGCATTCATTTTGTTTGTAACAAACGTTTTCTGTTTTATTACATAATTTTATGTCTTCAATATCAATAACTTGTGGATTGGGAGCATCGCTAGCAAATTTTTTGAATGCCTCCAGGATTGGTCTGTATCCTGTACACCGACAGATATTACTAGTCAAATTTCTTTCGATCTCCAACATCGTTATATTTTTTTTACTCTTTAATAAGCTGAAAAATATTTTAAATTTTAATTATAACAACTATATATTTTTTTAAAGTTCTGCGTTGAGTTCCGCCACTCAACATGCCTCGAAAAATTCGGCAAAAAATGAAGAACGTAGTGTCTGCCTACGTGAGTAGGATACAGCGTAAATTTGAATTATTTAATCTTTTTCTTAAACGTATATTTATTTTACATACCTATACATAGACATAACGAAAGCAGGACTGCAATATCCACATTGGGATCCATTATTCTCAGCGAGCGCCTTCTGTAGAGGATGATATCCCTTCCATCGATTGCCTATTCCTTCAATGGTTGTTATTTTCCAGCCATGGCACGATGTAATAGAAATCATGCACTGAAGTATTTATATATATATATATATATATATATATATATATATATATATATATATATATATATATATATATATATATATATATATATATATATATATATATATATATATATAAATAGTATATTATACATATAATACGTACTTTTATGGTATTTTTTACCTGATTGGTCCATAGAAATGGCTCATTGGTAGCTCATATAATGTTTAAATTACACTCATCTATTATTTAAGTAAGACAAAAGTTATATTTTTTAACTTCACGCTAAATATATTTGCAGCTATTGAAAAGGTAAAGAGATTGAAAAACTTATTGCCACTTAAAACCAAAATATCATTGCCTTAGTCCCTTCTCTTGTAACAGGAAAGGACTGCATTATCAAATATGGGAATATTTGATAATGCAGTCCTTTCCTGTTACTTATTCAGTTATTAGATAAACAGGATGCATATAATAATACCTAAAATTTGTTAAATTATAAGGCTTAATTTAAAAATTGATGGAGAAAACCGAAATTATGTAAATGAACGATTGAAAAGACGTAATTAAGCTGCTATAGAAGCTTGTACGTGGTGGTCGCGGCGGTCAGAACACGCCCGACGAAGATTCATGGTATGGTACAGAGGAGAAATTTATCGGATCAAAATTGGTTAGAATTACCGTTGTAAGCATAATGTACATAGATGCATAGAAGCGTGCAACTGTAATAAAAAGATTTAAGCTGGCGAAGCAGTGGGTGGGTACTTAAGTATGTAAGCAAATTAAAAAAATCAGCTTCACGCTGTATCCCGCTCTGCAGGGTAGGCAGAGGGAACCTGGTGTTAAGACACTCCGTTCACTACTTTCTGCCAAATTCTGGAGGCGTTGCGTGTTGAGTGGCAGAACTCAACGCCGCGCTTTGCCTCGACACCCAAGCGAAGAAATGGAAATATAAATTTAAGTAAATATTTCATCTCCTCAAGTAAGTAAATACATTTAGTTTAAAATAACAATGTTTGATATTAGAATTCAACGTAATGTAATATGATAAGTATGTATTGTTCAATCCATATAAAATTGCTTACTAGCAAATTGCTAAGCGATAAAATATGTAATTGTGCTTGTTTTAAGCATTTTATAATTTCAAGGTAATAAATAACTTTTGATAACTTGTTTTAAATACATTTTTTTAATATTACTTATATTTTTTTTTCCTTCTTGGTATTGAATGCGATATTGTTAATAGTGTATATTCTTATGTTATTTTAAAATATTTTTTAATATTTTTTTGAATATTAGTTTTTTTTTCTAAAAGGGGAGGATTGATGTGGTGACACATATTATGTTCTGTAGTATACGCAAAATTATTATTGTTTAATGTCATATTTTTGAACATTGGGACAGCCCCAATTATTATTTTTGTTGTTTTAGATGCCACTAAGTAAAAGGAAAGAACTAGACTTAAGCCCAATAGCCGGAAGCTGGATAACGTCATAGAAGCTATAGAGAAAGAAAAAAAAGAAAAAGAAAGGTTATAGTACAGCGATGGTCAATTCGAAAGTCTGCTAAAAAAAATTATAAAATAAATAAATCAATCTGATCTGTATCCCGCACACAGCAGGGTAGGCAGAGGAAACCTAGTGTTAAGACACACCGTTGCGTATTGAGTGGCTTTGCCTCGACACCAGAGCGAAGAAATGGAAATATAAATTAAGTAAATATTCCATCTCCTCGAGTGGGGATCGAATATGAAAAACCTATACCTTAAGTTAATTAAAACAGAAGTTGTGAAGGATTGAAGAAAAGTGTCCTAAGATACATGATCTTCCCTATATGGCAAAATTTATTCAAAGACTTTCAGTAAGTGCGGCGTTGAATTCTGCCATTCGAAAAGGCGAAAAGTTGGAAACGGAAGTGTCTTAAAAAGAAGCGGAATATCTTAACATTACGTTCCCTGGCTCTGCCTATCCTGTTGTATGAGTGATACATCGTGAAGCTATTTCGTTCAGTATCAAATGTATTATTTTTAGCAAAAATATAATTAAAACAAAATTTACAGAATTAACAGCTTCCGGTAAAGAATTGGCAGATTTTTCAGCGCTGACAATGCAGACACCGCAACCGGCCTCCAGGCACATATACTTTGTGCCGCGCAGCTCCAAATGTTCCCGGAGGAAGTGTAAAAGCGTTGTAGTGGAACTTACTTCGCATCCCACTAAATAAAAAAGTTATTAATAATGTAATATTTTTAGTAACACATTTATTTTTGTTTATAAAAACACGAAAGAAATCATTAAACTTATTATAAAATATTTTTATGGTTCTCGCTATTTCGTATTTGTCTAGCACCAAACCAAATAAAAAAATATATTAGCAAAACGAATATTAATTAGTTTTCCAAATAATTCATAAGATTAATAATTAATTTAAAAAAGGTAATAAAGGTACTTTGGATATTATGTGTCTTCTTTAGTATTATTATTTTTATTTTTTAATGTTATATCCCTGTCTGTTTAAAAACTGCACTATATTCTCTTCCCGCTGTTGGACAATCAGACCCACTTCCTTTGGTTGGCTAGAAGAGATTTCTTTTAGAAATAAGCCCACCATTGTTAACTAATATTTTTAATTTTGTATTACCTATATCTGTTTTTTAAAATGCATTAAAGAATATAATAAAGAAACTATTAAAACTGGAGCATAAAAATTAAAAAAAATATATAAATATTTAATATATTACCTGAATATTTCACTCCATTCACGTGAAACTCTACACGATCCATGACTACTTATCACGACTGTTAATTATTTACTGAATTTTCGATAAAATGTTAAAATGGGTTTTTTACATTTATATAGTCATTCACCAAATTAATATCGGAAATGCTAATTATGTGAGTTGGCATTTCCTTTAATAATTTGGGGAACGGCTTATTGAGGCCGGTCGTGGCGCAGCGGCACGAGGAAACCGACTGGTTGTGGGTTCGATCCCCACTCGAGGAGATGAAATATTTACTTAAATTTATATTTCCATTGCTTCGCTCTGGTGTCGAGGTTAAGCGCGGCGTTGAGTTCTGCCAATAAACACGCAATGCCTCCAGGATTCGGCGGAAAGTGGGGAACGGGTGTGTCTTAACACTAGGTTCCCTCTGCCTACCCTGCAGTGTGCGGGATACAGCGTGAAGCTGATTTGATTTTTTTTTAGAACGGCTTATTTCTTACATTTGTACAGGTACTACACTTTCAAATTTATTTAATCTTTCACAAGCAATTTCTGAAGGATATTGTGGGCGTAGGAATGAGAGGAGTGGATGATCCGTGTCACTCTAGGATACTTTGATGGCCGCTCCAGAATTATTACTAACAAAAAATTAAGGTAGAAAAATACAATTAAAAATCTTACCCAAAAAGATCAATATAAAAAAAGTAAAGTCAAGAAAGTTTTTTACTAAATTTAATTTAAAAATATTATAATATTAAATTAAATGAGCTTCACACTGTATCCCGCACGCAACAGGGTAGAAGACACTCCACTCCCTATTTTACGCTGAATTTTGGAGACATTGTATGTTGAGTGGAGCGACTCAACGCCGCGCTTGGACACCAGACCGAAGAAATGAAAATATAAATTTAAAAAAAATAAAATCTTCTATATTCCTCGTTTATCTCATTTCCATCAAGACAGAATCTAACGATTGAATCCCTTAGAAATCGAGGTCGAAATTTCTCTCGCAATTTTTGACGTTCAGATTTTTATATAATTGCAAGTAAATATACTCTCAGCTTGTACTGGACTTATAGTTAGGTTGCTTTGATAGTAAAACACAGCCAAAAATTTGAGCTTGTATTAGGCCCTGATTCGCTCAGACTCTTCATTTTTAGACCCATACATTGCAAATAAAAAATTAAAATTATATTTTCCACACTACTCACGTACAGAGGCTTTCGTACCAATTTCAAAATTGTAGCTCAACGGGAACTACAGCTTATAAGAATTATCGTATCACTTAAGCTTCCGAGTATATGCAGAAATTTTGTATGACAGTAGTTAAATTACGCAGGCGAAAAAAGGCTTTTTTAAAAAAAAATATTTAATTTTACAAAGAAATTTCTGTATCAGAGCAAATTGAAGACAAAGATTAAAAATTAAAAAACTATATTATTGAAAATAGTTATCTCAGCAAATATATTGAACTCTATTGTTTGTTTCCACGAGCTGCAAGTGCGCCGTCAGGGAATGTATCTTTACACGTTGCTAGCTCAGTTTGTAATATTTTTTCTATAAAGTTCCTATATATTTTTATTTTTCGGATTTTTTTCTTAATAGATTTTAAGTTCTCTTCGTGCCAAATTTCATATAAAATGCAGCAACATCGACGCATAAACGCTTGTATTTTTGTTTACGTGGATTTAGAAGCTTTTTTATTTGTGTTTCAAGGCACCATACGCCTGAATATATGATAACAATTTTAGCTTTATAACTTAACGAGATCTCGATATTAATGGTCTTGACAGACGATTTTCTTAGTTCAAAAAACCCCTTGGTCCACCTTCCTACTCAACCTCGAGACCTTATATTTTGCATTTCACAAATCAACCTCTTTCATTGTAAAACTCACAAAATTTTGAAAAAAACATATTTGAGTTTGACGATTGTCAAATCACAGTACAATTGTGAGTACTAAATATTTTTTTATAATCATATTTTTTATTTGAAAAAGAAATAACAATAGTCCCTATGACGACTAATTTTATTTTTGTTTAATTTTCAGTAATAGTAAAAGAAATAAAAACATATTGAATATTTGTTTAGACAAAAAGGAAGAAAATCGATTCAAAATTATTATATTACAATTTGTGACATTTTACCCTTTTTATTTATTTATAAATGAAATGACAAAAGACACCACAAGGCTAAAGTAAGTAAACTTAGAATAGGAATAATTTTAAAATGAGGAAACTAAAAATAGAAGTAACATTTCAATCATGTCTTAATAAAATAGTAGTCCATTTCAAGCCAGATGAAGATGAAAGCGTCTAATAATCGAATACCATTGAAGTTTACAAGAAGAATGGCATTAAAACGTTTGAAAAGGAACAATATCCTGTAATGGCTCAGTGAACATTTGTAATAAAATCATCGTAAAAGTACTCCGTACATTTAGACGAGATGAGCGGATAGAGCTTTTCTATGGACAATACGCTAGAAATTGACTTCGGGCTTCGAGACAACTTGCCCGTTATACTCGTTTTTGAGTGGTCCAAATTATGAGCTGATGGATATTTTTCTTTTTTTGATTTCTTATACATATTATATTAAATAATTAAAATATTACTATATCAATAACGCCGTCACGGTTAAATTGACGCCATTATCAAAAGTTATAAAATCTTATAATACCGTAAAATATATATGGTTTTCTTTATGATTGTGTTTTTTACTGACACAATTATTTTTTTTACTAGATGTTTTGTCCAGTAACTATTTATCCTTAACGCACTTCAGTAAAATACAGAAAAAAGAAATTTTAATAATATTATTTTTATACGATCAATAAAGGTAGTGAAGAGCAAAATTCTCTTAACTCAGTCTTAAAGTAGAAAGGTATGAATGCCGTTCGCGCGAGCTTTGTAACACTCGAAATAGTCAACTGTCATCTCCTGAAGCTTGATTAGCCTCCTATTACTGCTTTTGTGATAGGCCTTCGATAGCTCCCACACAATATCCTGAGATTACCTATTGTACTTCATATTTCATACTCATGTAAAGGATTACTGTTCCCTTGTGGTTAAACGTTAACTATTCTTAGATTTATAAAATTTATATTAAGTGTAATTCGCTTCTGGACTCTCTTAAAATATAAATGATTATCAGTTTAATATGTATATATTATGTGTTATTGTAGGTCAAGCATTTTTTGGAAACCAAAAATCATATCTAGCTTATTCTTTTTCATTTAAATGCATCCGAATGAAACTGTTTATTCTTTATTTAAATTTTAAATTTTTAAAGTAGATAGTACAAATGAAATTACTTGTGAAATATTATTTCCAAAGCTTTTGAAAGTTAATATTAACCACCACCTAAGTATTAAACTCACGGCCTGTGCTAAGGTAGCTTTACAATATCGAAATATTTGTACTCAATAAACATTGTATCATAATAGTAGACTAGTAAATAATGCAAACACTTATGTAAATATGGTAAAAATCGATTTAAATATATTCAGTTCTTGTAATAAGAATAACAATTTTTTACTGTTGCAAGATTGGAATATATTATTTAACATTTTGTCATAATGGAACTATCAGAGATTATTCTATACTAATTTCTTCGTTCAACTATATACATAGTGTACAGTTGATCGAAAACTAATACTAATAGTGTTTCAAAATTACTTCAAGATAAAAATCACCAGTATTTTTTTTAATAACAGCCTTTTAAAAGTTTTGATAAATTTTTTCAAAAGTTTTGATAAGAAGTTTGAAATTTTTTTTAAAAACGATTTGTGTTTCCATGTTATTTCCAATACAAATATAATAATATAATAATAATAAAATAGCTTTATTTATTCCACAAAAAATTACACACTTATTTGCATGACAAAAATGTTTTATATACATACTTTTTTTAAGAAAACTTAATATTTAATAAATAACTAACTATTACTAGTTGAGTAGGCTACAACTTTATATATTTATTTA
>DWQW01008383.1:0-14009 GCA_018249695.1 Heliconius erato demophoon
ACCGAGATACAATGTCTCTATTTTTGAATATCATAGAAAACGCAAGCCAGAGCAAAATACTATCGGATCAAGAGGAATTCAGTGTTTTCATTGATTTGGATGTAACAAAAGCGCAATACATGTATTTAAAGAATCTAACAAACGAATGAGATCCCAAGAATGCACAAGGTGCACAAGAATCTCGTGATAAGGAGTATCAAAAATTTCGCCTACATCATGCCAGAAAGTGCTCTCAATCAGCTACAAATGAGGATGTATTTTATACTATTCTCTACACATCAGATCCGTACATTTCCAGTCATAGAAAAACATACGAGTATAGCAAAAGTGTGAAGGCACTTGATGAAGATACCCTAGATCTTTTAAAAGTGAATGAACTTATTATAGATCCCGAAGTTCACCAAGTATAATCAAATATAATATACTCATTATGTAATATACATTCATTTCTAATATTATACTACTTGTAAATCAGTTTTTGTAAATTTTATATTTTATTAAATAGGTATGTGTAATCATAACTATTAATTTCTTATTCAAATAGATAACAGCTTAAGAAACATTTTTTATTAATAAACTAATTTAATAATACATTTTTATTACTACTATAAGTAGTGTGGACTAAGGAAATTAAATAATCTTTTTTTCATTATTTTTTTAATATATATATACTCTAATAAAAGTATAATTTCTGAACTTTACCTAAAGCGCTATTTTATACTTTATGCTTGTGCAAAAATTCAATTGTTTATCTTAACAAATAAAAAAGTTATCGATTTTTGATCTGATACAGACCTCGATTGTCCATAGTGCGTCGAGTTCTGCCGCTCAACAGAGTGTTAACACTAAGTTATTCGCTCTGCCTACCCTGTTTAACCTCTGCCTACTTTGCTGCGTAGCTGCGTTAGAATAGATTCCCTTATGGGATTCTATTCTCCGAATGGGAATCGAACCCACAACCGTCGAGTTTACAGTCGCACGCTTGTACCACTGCAGCACGGCTGGCTTTTTATATACATTTAGATATAATATATCATGTATAATGAACCTTCTGAAAGCTCAACAATACGGTGAAGTTAAGAAGCTCTTAAGTTCACATCCAATAATTCGTAACATCTTTATTAAAGTTTCACGCTAAGATACCTATTAGACACGATCGCTTATTACCTATTACCGTCGTGTATTCGACGTCTATACACTTTGTAGATTGGCATATTTAATATCCTACGCTATAAATTAATATTTTGAGGTCAGTCGTAGAACAGGGGTATAAGGGTGCAACTGTAAACTTGACAGGTTGTGGGTTCGATTTCAACTTAAGGCAGTGAAATATTTAATATTTTCATTTCCTCGCTCTGAGAACAAGGCAAAGCTTGGTGTTCAGTTTTTACTTTAATTTTATAGGTTAATTATAAGTAACAATGAACGAATATATGCATCACAAGCCGAACACTTCTCTGATCGTGCCTCTCTATCGTTTGTTCTGCGCTCTCGCTTGCTCGCTCGGCTTAAGTGGAACGTGACAATGATTCATGTTTTTTCGCGCATGCAGCCGGCGTTAATCGATTTGTAAGACATTATTTCGACAAAAAAAGGGAAAGAAAACTTAATTTGTAATTTATATTACATTGTAGATGCATTATTACCCGTAAAGTAATGAGCCATAATATAATATGTATATTATAGAAAGTCATTTGATAGAGGGTATCGTAAAAGCGAAAATGACAATGTTTTAAAGCTCTGAGTGGCTTTTTGTGTAACACTATGTAAATACTATGTTGACTGGTCTTTTGGTAGGTTAATATTATATTTATTTTTGCATCACGCTTTATCCCGCACATCGCAGTGTAAACAGAGAGATCCTGGAAATCAAGTGTTCCGTCTCTCACTTTCCGTCAATTTACGTACTTTAAGTTTTTACCACAGCGAAGAAATAAAAATATTAAATATTATTTTTGTGTTTTTTTTTTTAATTTCGATTTAATTTGATAAAGTTATACGGTTAATTTATCAATATTATTTTTGCTCAGTGGAAAACGTAACATTTTTTAAATCTCTAATTTAATATGTACCATTTCTTTTTGTGATATAAAACAAGCAAACAAATTCCTTGCATAAAATCTTCGTTACGATTTCTCAAGGCGACTTAATGTGTGCTCATAACTTACTCCCACAGACGAGTGCAGTACTCTACTCCGCTGCTTTATTAAAAACTGCGGTTAGTATTCGAGGTAAGTTAAACTATTAAATTGTTTTTGTTTTTTTTTAAATTAACTCAACGTTTTTGACATATGGTTGTGTAGTCAAAGACTTGACAACAAATGCAATGATTGTAGGCTCGATATCCATCTGGGATATGATTACATTTAGACAATTTTTCAACTTGTTAAGTTTTTTAGCTTTATTCTTTATTTCGCATATAATAGGGTAGGCAGGGGAAACCTATTGTTAAGGTACTCCGTTCTCCACATTCCCTCAAATTCTGGAGCTTACTGAGCTTGCTTGCTTGAACTCGCCGCCTTGCTTTGCCTCGTTACCAGAGCGAGGAAATGAAAATTTTAAATATTTCATTTCCTCGAGTAGTAATCAAACTTATAGTCGCACGCTTGTGCCATTGGGCCACGACTGGTCTCAAAATTTTTATACGTTTACCAGAACCACAAACAAATAACCAAATAATATCGACGAGCAAATCTTCATCCCGATCTAGTACACATATCCATAAAACACAAGAAAACATCTACAGAATTCATACAGAAAACAATCAAAAGATCCCTTTTGCCGTACATAATTTTTCCTGGGCGAAATTATAATAGGCTTCACGCATCACCTGTCAGCTGACGTCATCAATCACGGCAAAATGAATTTAGCTTTGTCCCAGCGATTTGTTTGTACTAAAATGTACACGAAATTGTGTTGGGCTTAAACGCGTCGCCCATAAATCTTTCAACGTTCTTGATTCATGCAAGTTTTAAATTGCTGGAATGGTGGTGCCGTGTGTCGAATGCTCGGTTTCAATTTGGACTTAACTGCTTTTTGGTTTAGGTGGGTGTGGGTTTGATAAGTGTTGTGGTTTGAGTGTATTTTTTTTTTATAGACTAGTCGTCGACCTGCAACTTTGTTTGAGATGTGGATTTTAAACCGTCATATGAAAAATACATTTACCGGAAAAGTTTTAACTGCTTTCAAAAAAATGGTCGTTTTAATTGAGTTCAGTTCGGTCGGAAAAAATATACAGTGTCTGCGTTTGTTATCTGTCCAAATCTCAGAAGAAGCTTTTATCATCATCAGCCTCGAGTAGTATTAGAAACAAAGTATTCATTAGAATATTATAAAGTTTAGATAATTAAATTATGATTTAACTTTATACATGCCAGTCCATGCCAGCATTGAGGTCGTGGTGCAGGGGGACAAAGTGTGACTGTAAAATCAACTGGTTGTGGGTTCGATCCCCACTCGAGGAGATAAAATAATTATTTACATTTATAGGTTTCATTTCTTCGCTCTGGTGTTGAGGCAAATCTCTCATCACTACAACGCGGCGTTGAGTTCCGCACAAAATGTCTCGTAATTTGGACGTGGAAGTTTCTTCCCTCTGCATACTATACGCGGGCTATAGCCGGAAACTAAAGAAATATCTCCAATAAACTATCCCACCGTCTATTCCACTTGACATTTTATCGTCTTTTAAAAAAAAAAATAGTTAAAATGAAGTTTGACATACGATATTTTAAACGTACCCCATGTACGTGCTGCAGGCAAATTGAACTTATTACCACCGTGCCCTCTTCTAACAGGATTACAGCCTATTTTAGAAGTATTTTTGAACTAATGAATGCCCGCGGCTTGTCGTGTGTCGATACTTCTATTATTTGTCAATGTATGAAAACAATATTTTTTTTAGGTTTACGTATCTTTTACATATGCAAATTTAGTAAATTTTGTAGTTTATAATGTGCAAGGCGCAAATAAGCGCTGCAATTTGTCTAACGAGTAAATAAATAATTTAAAATTAATTTAAAGGCCTGGGGACTAAATTATTTTCATTTCCCCGCTTTGGTAACAAGATAAAGCGCAGCGTTGTGTTTCGCCAATCAACACACAATATCCTGAAAATTATGCGGTGTGTAGGATCTGAGGTCCTTAGCACTACTTTCACTCTGCCTATCTCCCTAATACGTGTTATACAGCGTGAAGCTAAAGAAAATAAACAAAAATATCTAACTATGCATCAAAAGGATTGAGTTAATTTAACTTAAAACAATAATAGTTAAATTTAACTCGAATTCTAACCGCAGTTTTTAATAAAACAGCGAAGTAGAGCACTGCACTCGTCTGTAGGAGTAAGTTATGAGCACACATTAAGGCGCTTTGAGAAAACGTAACGACGATTTTATGCAAGGAATTCATTTGCTTGTTTTATATTAGAAATAGAAATTGTACATTGAATTAAAATTTCAAAATTATTTGTTCTGTACTTTTTTGGAAAACCTATGAAAATTTCAATGTAGCTGGATTGCATGCATCTTTTCGAAATAGTTGAAGGGTGTGAATTAAATTTATATATTTTTATAAAATTTTATTTTTCTTATCGTGTTAGTGTGTGTGTTAGTGAAATCTTACAAATTCAATTCGACCCACCAGTGCCAGTGTCCGATTGAGCTAAAATTTAGATTACGACTTCAGTTCTGATGACAATGGAATTATATATACATAATCAATACTGCTGTTTATCTAAAATGGCTGCCACAACAAAATGGCGGAACAATTTTTTTGCACAATTTGTCTATTACACTGACATATTTAAGAAAGTATTTTTAATTATTATTTATATCTATTTAATTATTTAAAGTGGCAGCGTTGTTACGTTTAAATTGTATATTTGTAGAAATAAGATAACAAAAGCTAAGCAGCATTTTAAATAACATGACCGACAAAATATGCATTATGTATATTTTCAACATAAGATTTAAATAGAGGCCAGTCGTGGCGTAGAGGCCCGTGTGACTGCAAACGGGACTGGTTGTGAGGTCGATTCCCACTCGAGAAAATTAATTATATTTATTTAAATGTATATTTTCCTTTCTTCGCTTTGATGTTGAGGCAAAGCGCGGCGTTGAGTTCCTCCAGCCAATACGCAATGCCTCCGATGTTCGGCGGAAAGTGGGGAACGGAGTGTCTTAACACTAAGTTCTGTCTACCTACTCTGCTGTGAGCGGGATACAGCATGAAGCTTATTTTAAGATTTAAATATAAAAACAGAATTTACTCAGACATTCCACTATGCTACAAAGTAGTCGCTTACTCTAAAAATTGGATGTTATGACCTTTATGACTTATCATTCACAGAGCGTGGTTCGATTTCCACTTGGTTGAATTAATTATTTTAATTTTCTCATTTTAATAACAAAACAAAGCGTGGTGATGTGTTCCGCCACTCAATATGTAATGCCTCGAAAATTGGTCGAAAGGTGGGAAAAAAAAGTGCCTTAAAGCTATGTTCCCTTTGTCTACTATGTTATATGCGGGATACAGCGTGAATCTAAAAAAAAACTTAAAAAACACGAAAAAACAGTCAGCTCTTCTTAGTCACCTGTCGAAAAGAACCTATATTTATTTAGGCAGAGAACTAAGGCTCAAAGAAGTCATCCAGTCTAGAGACACTTACCAAATGGATTTTCCGTGTTCGCATTCAATAAGAACACCGAAACGACTCCGTGGTTACTTTAACAAACTGTGTGGATTATTTAAATATTATGTAGGTATTTAATTTTTTGTAAAATTTTTTGTTTATTACGGATTATTTTCATTTTGTCTTCAATGTTGTTTTTAGGGTTCCGGTATATTTTAAAGAAAAAAGGAACTTTTATAAGACGACTTTGTGAAAAACCGCTATATCTAATGTCCCCTATTTTCCTGAAAAAATCGTATTTCTCTATTCGCTTGAAAAAAAAACACATGTTTCGATACTATAAAGGGAATAAAAATTAATAGATTACTTCCAGTTGACCTAGAATTATAAAATTTGACAGCTAGTATCTATAGGTAGTACTAGTTCAGGAAAAAATCTGAAAACTATATAGACTGAATTCCAGGCCCCCCAAACCTATGTCATTTTGGCAAAGCTGAAATGTTGATGATTAATAATCTTATATATAGTTAAGACGATACGCGTACTTACTAACATGAAAGTGGGGTCCTTTCAGAGGTAATTAACTTTCATATAAATGTACACGCTCACTTACGATAATATAGAAAAGTCCGTATTTAAATATATTTTAGAATACTGTAAATAATATATATTTAATATTGACAGCTAAAAATAAAAAACACAATATGTCTAGTAAAACTGTGATATGGAACCCTCAATATGAAAACGCAAGCTGCACTTCACTTATTTTCGAGACACGATCCGTATCCAAAACTAAACGAGTATTTATAGGAGCTTAGCAATGAAAGGCGGCCAGTATACAAATCTGCTTCGATACGATAAGCCCGCTCTACGTTATAACGTAAGCGAGTTAGCATCGAATATCAAAGATATCATGCTGAGATTTTATCAATTTTCTCGTATCAAAACTCTAAAATCTATTGTGTAATCTAGAATCATTTTCTCAATACAAACTAATCCATTACTAGTATTTCTCTAAACTTTAGGTTTTCGTATTATTCTTTGCCTGCTTGCTTTTTTTCTAGTGACTGGATTTTTTTCTGTATCCCTGCAAAATAAAGATATTTGTATATCTACAAAGATATTTATGTAGATCTATATAGATATTAGTATGATTCCTTATAGATATATATTTATCTATCGATCACCCCACATCAGGTGAGGGTGTGGTAGAATCTAGTGTCAATGCACTCAAATTTCAAATCCAACTGAAAGTGGAAATTGAACTCACAACCATCGCGTTTCCAATTTCATAAGTTATGCACGACGACTTCCACAACTTAAAATGTCAATTATAGTATTATCACCAAGCTGTCCACAACAAGCATAACACTTATTTAAATATACAAAGAAGTAGCGAAGGAAAGGATTCTGCGATATAAGTTTTTAAATAATCCCCTCTGTACGCGGCGATGTTAGTAGCGCTAACTCTATCTAAGTTGGTCGGAGTTATTCGACGACACCTGTTTGTGCGGTAGTTACGCCACTGCTTGTACGTACTTTGTGTTTACATCGCGTTTTGAACTTACTAACTAATAAGTATCCAATGCAAATAAGTTTTAGATTTAATTGCACTTTTTGTTGTAGAAAAGATTTGTTTTTAAAGGCTGGCATAATACCGATCTGTTCGACTCGGGGGAATGAAAAAAAGCATCCAACATTGAATATCTTGTAAGCTAGGCGGAAAGTGAGGAACGAAGTGTTTAATACAATTTCCCGCTGCACATCGTGCTATATAAGCAGCATATTTTTTCTTATG
Source organism: Heliconius erato demophoon (assembly GCA_018249695.1). Taxonomy (NCBI): domain Eukaryota; kingdom Metazoa; phylum Arthropoda; class Insecta; order Lepidoptera; family Nymphalidae; genus Heliconius; species Heliconius erato. The sequence continues at coordinate 7,431 of DWQW01008383.1, forward strand.
GCAATACTGAGAAATCCAAGGTTGTGGGTTCAATCGTCATTCAGGGGTGGATTGTTTTAATTTTTCCTGCAATAAGTTATATTTTTTAGATTTGCTGTATCATTTTTACACACATTTGCATTAAGACACTTAGATTTCTCACTTTCCGCCCAGCTTATGAGATATTCAGTGTTGAGCGGCGGCTCTCAACGCCGCGCCTATTCTTGTACTACAAGACATATTTACCCATATTAGTGAACCCGATTGTGGGTTCTATTTGTCAGTGTTGCCATAAGAAAAATATGGCATCATAGAGTTCGTTTGATTACTCGTTTGGGGAGCCAGAGACAAAATAGGGAAACTGTGTAGGGAGAACGGAGAGTGTTAACATTAGATCTCTGCATCTTAGTGTTAAGATAGTCCGTTCTCTTCTGGGTTTTTTATACAGTTCACTAAAAAAATTCTTTGCTGTAGCATAATTGCTTACTGATTATGTTGCATGATCATTTGTTTTGGTAATAAAGAAAAGATCGGAGAGGCGAACAGATTGTCTTAACACAGGTTGCTAAGTTACCTCTGTTAACCATGCTATGTGCAGCGTGAACCTAAAGAAAATATTATTTTAATGCCAAAATGCTGTTAATGTAATATTTTGTACCAAAATTTATGTGGGTCATGTTCACCAATCGCCAATCTTCCATTCAATACATTGTATCTCTGATTGGTGCAAAAAAACTATTTAAAACTATGTTATCAACTCTGTCTACATTGCATATGCGGAAAATATGTGAGGCTTAAATATTTTTTTGTGCTCCCGGCCTTGAATAGATCACCCAATGATCACCCTAGTACTGATGGTGTCGTAAGAGGCGACTAAAGTACGTGTGGGAGATTCACGTCGTCAACAATGGTAACACGCATGGGTAGATTCGACCAGATTATTACCACCCTTGTCATTTAAAACCGGCGCGAAGTAGTGGATACAGCGGCACTCCAAGACAATCTACCTCAGGAGGGTACCAGCAGCTGCGGTGTTGGAGAATTCCTCTCTGAGTCTTCAAACTCAGGCCGCTCGTCGAATTTTGGGAATGGCATAGTTCCGCGCTATGGACAAGGCAAACGAGGCGTACGCTCAACGGCGACCTCTAGCATGCTTAACATGGACTTTTGTAACATGCCACCACCATCTCGAGAGGGCACGGCCGGCCTTATTATTCCTGACGGAGATTCAGATTGCCTGACCGAGTGACACAGCCTATCTTCAATACGCCGGCTCCAAAATAGAACATAGTTTATGCCTCATGCCGAGGTAGCAGTATTCATAAGGAACGACTTAAATTTCGGTCATCTTGCCTATTTTCAAGGTGTCAACCTGTCAACTATCTGGCTCCTTGTTGATCCGGACGATCGTATCAGAGTCTACGCATGTCTGTATAGGTCCCATAGTGGTAATGCAGAAACAGATCGGCTCTGGCACATGCAATCGGCTATCGACGATATACTCTTTGCCTTGTCTTTTCCATAAAAAATCTATACTAAAATTAAAAAGGTAAAGAATTTGTTTGGAGATTTCCCTAATGTTGAAAACTACTGGTCCATATATAGAAGAAGACTTTATAACTTCACTATACCTGCTATGAGAATTATTCTCCTCCGACACTTGGAACGTGTCATAAATAAGTCTTCGTTATTTCCGTTTGATCATGTAAGCGAAGCCGCAGATTTAAGCTAGTAATAAATAAATATATGTATATTACCAACCAGATTTAAACCCACACATCAGTTTTGATGATTTTTTTTATAATGGCCTTGTAACTTAGTATAGTTTTATAAAAATATATATATACATTTCTATATAATACCATCTCCGCACCTACAATCCGAGATAAATATTAATGACAATAAAGCCCCCATTAGGAGATATTAACAGCAAATTATGTAAACACTTGCAGGACGACTGTCCTTATTTAAAGCAAGGAACCGCGGGACAAATCCACATAAACGAATCCATTTATTTACGCAGACGAGCGATTGTAATTTTTAATTAATTTGTATAAAAATGTAGACCGATGCAGAGCAACAAGTGATTGTAAACGTGACGGTTACGGATTCAATTCCCACTCTAATTATTTTAATTTCTTTTTAAATAAAACTTTAAAATCGCCTTAACCGCGTATGTTTGGGCTTATATTAAATTCCCATTTAATGGATTGATTCGACAACTAATTATTTTACTAGATCAGGGAAATGAAAACAAAACAGAAATTGCGTATACGGAGTTAAATCTTCAACTGTCACGTTCGGTGCGATTTCTGGGGGAATGCATTACTTAAATTTTTCCAGTCTAGTATGAGTAGAGCACGGCGTTGAGCTCCGTCACTCACCACGTAATGTTCCGAAAATCGCGTGTTGCGTAGTAAGCATACTGTCTTAATACTAGCTGCCCTCTGCCTACACTCCTACATGCGGGATACAGCGTGAAACTAAAAAACTGCAAAGTAATTAACCCATACAAAAGTCTCAAGTCTACACTGACACGGCAGCATAGGCGAGCAAATGAAGTCTACGCTAATTACGCCCACAGAGCCCCAATAAGCAGTAATTTTACCAACAATTAGTATAAGTATATATTTGCTAATAATTATATTTTGGTTTGTTTGTTTATCATTATATATTTATTTATTTATTTTAAGCTTGACGTTGCATGCACATAGACGGATGGGCAGTGGGAATTTGGCAAGGCGACTACAGCCACAAATGCAGTGGTAACGGTTAACGTGTATACTGTTTATAATCTTCTTCAATAGATATGATACAAAATAAACAAAAATATTTTGTCTATTTCAACTAGTAGTTTTTGAGATTAGAGCACTCAAAAAAATAAACACTTCAGCTTTATAATATTAGTACCGATTATTTAAAATATACAATTGTTAGGTCAATTGCAATTAGTATTAAATTTTAAAATAATAATCTTAGCCATTTTGCTCACCTTAAAAGCAGAAGTATCAGAAACAGCCGTTTTAAAGATATATAACTCTCAACGGTAATTACGAAAAAAAATTTAAGGCAATTTTACAGCCATAAATATAAATTTTGTCGTCGACTGTCGTAATTTTATTTTATGTCCTTTTTAATCTTTACTTTTCTCTGTATTTTTTGTATATGAAAAGAGTATCTAATGCTACATCACTCTGTTCCCCACTTTCCTCCCATATAAGTGACGTTAATTGTTCATGGCGGTACTTAAAGCTGTTTTTTTATTGCCAGAGACATAAAGATTTTACTTTTTAAAAAACATACAGATATGAACATAGGAGTTTGAACCCGCGTCTCTTGGAAACCGACTGAGTGCTCTGACAAACTCAGCCATACGTTTTCATCAGGCTGTTACAAGTTATTTATGTTGCTAGTTTCTCTGTAGAGAGATTTTTATAAATTTCTGCTACCCAAAGATAATTAATTGATTACAATTGCCGTTTGGCGAGAGAGAATGTTATTATTTTTGCGGGATTGGACCTCGCGCCTCTTGGAAATTATCGTTTGGCCCGCTACTTTAAAATTTTTGAAAAACTATTTTTCCTTCATAAGTGTAGCATAGCACTTCAAAAACGTAAAAAAATATAAAGATTTTAATTCTGTATATTCACGTGAGTATAGAAATGTCAGAATAATATAAAGTAATAACTGAAAGGGTTCGATTCCTACTCGGGGAAATGAAATTAAATATTTAACATTTTAATTTTTTTATCCTTGTGTTGAGGCGACGTAGTTTCATCCTGTACTTCGCACATAGCAGTGTACGCAGAGAGTATTTGGGAACTTCGTGTTGACAATGCGTTCCCATTAAGAAACCTATGTTCTTTCTGTATCTTTCCGTTTTCGTAAAACGCTGTGCCTCGGAAATGGGGAGGTGCGTGGTGCCTCTCTATCGATATATAACGATATATGTATCAGGCATGAAGCTGCGTAAATTATCTCAGTTTTTCTAACAATGTCTAATCTACAACTGTATACAAAGCTATCAATAAAGAAAATAAAACTGTAAATCTGTGCAAAAATACAACATCTCTACATTTTCTTTGAATTCCCAACGTAAAAACTGTGGATAAACAAATCATAGAACACATTCAATTTGCTTAATGACTTGGGGTGTTACCAGCTTATCTATTTAAGCTTTAAGTTCCTTTCAAAATGGGCATTTTTTAAAAAGTCTTGCAAATTCTTTTTAATTTTTATCAGGAATTGTTAGTTAGTATGTGCTTGGCTATCGTGATGGTCGTGGGTTCAAGACTTAGTTAAATGTTCTTATTTAAAATATTTTTTTTTCACCAATAAAAGTCAGTCATCTTTTTTTTAACGCGATAGCTGTGAGTTCGATTCTTATTCGGGAGAGCAAATCTTTGGTAATATGATGAAGTGCGGCGTTAAGTTCCGCCACTCAAGACGCAATATATCGAAAATACGACGGTGTGTGAGGATCGCAGTGTATTACACACCTAGTGTTCCTTCTGTCTACTCCGCTATCCGTGAAGAGAAAAAAATATCAAATTATATTAGAAACTACTATAAAACGTTTGTATAATAGTAACAAGTCCACTTCATCAAGCTAGTATTATCAGTACATAATATCTGACGGCACTACTCCTCTAAGATACACTGTCCAAGCAAACAATAATGATTGATATATTTAAACAACACTAGTGATGGGTACATTAATAAATGATATTATTATTACACGAGGCCGCTGGCGCAGGAAATAAGCGTGTGATTATAAACGCAGCGTTAACTTCCGCCATTCAAACCGAAATGCCATAAACAAAAGTAATGAACTTAAAAAGTTTAAATTTAGCACGTGGATAGATCAGGGAGGGCAAAGTAGTACTATGAGGTGAATTCATGAAATTCGTACGGGAAGGACAAAAACGAGATTCTTCATTCAACGTTTTAAACGAATAGTATAAAATAAGTCTATGACTGCTGGGCATACTGCTTAAAGTCATCATCTCAAAGTACAACACTTCATGTGCACAACACTAGCAGGATATTATTGCTTATTGTTGGGCTACAATTGTGTCCATTTGAATAGGATTAACATGGATTTTGGTATAGACGTCGCCTGACCCGAACTGACTAGGCGGTGACAGAATAATTATTCCTGGGCTTATTTAGATCTTTTGGGACTGTGGCTTTCGATCTTAATATCCTATTTAGGAGATTGCTGTTTTGTTAAATTGCTACTATCATACTTATACAATGGGTGCGAGTTCAAATATTACATGAAAAGTCGTCTATATACGAGTGAACTTATTGTTATATCACAGCCAAATTGTATAAAATCTTTACATAAATTGTAGCCTATGCGTTTTCTAGTGTAAAAATTATATTACTCTAAAATTTTAACTTAATGGCTAGCATTTGCGCGAAAGTGGAATAAACATCCATCCCCACAAACTTATACAGTCATTGAATAACGAAAGAATTTATGCACAAATAGTGTTTTACATGATCCATTTTCCCTTATATACAAAAAATCAGAAATATAATTTTATTTATCCATTTCAAAAATAAGTTTAGGAAAATTCTCTAACATTTAGCCAAAAACTTGCCCAAACACTGTAACAGTAAGCACATCATTGTAAAGCACACTTCCGGAAACTCGAGGAGCTCAATATAAGTATCTATAGAGCTCCAAAGTTACAAAAGTAGTTGAGAATTCAGGAGGAAAAAAACTACTACAGGTTGGCTTTATTGGCAGAAGTTTAAACAAAAGTTCTGGATAGCTTTATCGCCCTTAATTAATTGATCCTATAGCCCCGAAGGGCTATTTTCTGTTGTTACGTTCATTGACTATTTATATTGTATTAACATTTTGTCTTTAGTATTTATAGCATGATTTGGGAACCTAGTGTTAAGATCTGCATTACATTTTATAATGACTTTTTTTATTAGTTACACTCTGTATCATAGCAGGATAGGCAGAGAGAATCTAGCGTTAAAACACGTCAGACACTACCATTCGCATTTATTTAAGCAAAATTCACAAACACAGTTGTACCAAATTTTGACTCATTTTCAACAAGAATGCTTATATAAATCAGTAAATCTAACAATAAGTTTTGTTTTAACTGGAAGCTTGAAAAGAAAAGTTAAATAAATATGATGGTGCTGCGGCACAGTATAGTAGCGTCTAAAGAGACGGTTAAGGGTTCGCTCTCGAAGGGTAATGATTATATTCATTTTCATTTTCTCGTTTTGATAGGTTAACCCCGGCGTTGAATTCCGTTTTTCAACACGTAATATCTCGAAAAGTGGGAAGCAGCATGTTCTAACACTATTCCCTCTATTTATTCGGCTTAGAAAGAGCATTAAGATAAAAAATATATATATTCTCCAAATAAAAATATATATAACTAGCGACCCACTCGCGGCTTCGCCCGCTTAAACTACTGAATTATTAATTTAATATACTGAACTAGAGGGCGCGCGCGGCTTCGCCCGCTTATTAGGAGTGAATTCTAAAAAAACCACGAAACACATGTTCAATAAAATATTTTTAACAGTCTGAATTTAATTTTTTATAAAAATCGGTGGCAATTT
>DWQW01008384.1:0-14007 GCA_018249695.1 Heliconius erato demophoon
GTAACATTATCTCTTTTACCGTACAACCTCCTTCGTGTTTTCTCCATACAACGTGACATTGGCGAAGTGATATGTGCTCTACTGGCACGCTCGGAACGCCATAATTGAAGAACCAAACCAAACCAAATATGTAGAATGACTGACACAGCCTTAGATTTAAAATAATAAAATTGGGATAAGATGATTCTTTTTTAATGAAGTCATGGCGGTTTTTATATAGTAAAAAATATAAAAAAAAATAAAACTTAACCAATTCGATTTCCATTTTACCCGCTTGCCTATAGTGGAATTGACACAGAACTACTGACAGAGAATCTAGTATAACCAGTACAGAAAACCATACTAACATAATCAACTAATTCCCCCTAAGTACACTTAAATAATATTAAATAATTAGATAGTTAAGGCACAAGTTCGATTTCTGCTCGAGGAAATTAAATATTAAATATTTTCATTTCGTTTCTCTGGCAAAGTGAGTTCCGTCACTCAATCCTCAATGCTTCTATAATTCGAAAATTCATTGGGAACGAAGTGTTTTAACACTAGGTACTCAGGTTCCTTACCCTGCTGTCGTCTACAGTCATACTTCCCAGTGATATTGCAAAAACAACAAATTCTAAGCACATTTGTTTCACGTCCTCATTTCTATTATACCTTACGCATAATATTTAAAAAGATCTTGTCACCATTCTTTAAATACTAGAACTACTACTAAAGGTGCTAGTCCAGGTCATACGGTCACATCGCCGTTAACAAACACTTTATGAATGCTTATGACTTAATATGGAAATTTTACGCGTTAGCTTCACGCATATGTTTATTTCTTTGCTCTGATGTCGGGGCAAAGCGCGGCGTTGAGTTTCGCCACCCAACACGCAATCATTTCAGATTTCGTTGAAAGTGAGAAACGGAGTGTCTTAACACTAGTTCTGCCCAAATTCGAGACATTGAGTGTTAAGTTAATAACTTCTTGCAGTCCTTTTTAATACTAGACCGAGAGAAATGAAAATAATTATTTTGCAGACTGGGAATGGAATCCACAATCACCGCTTTCTCCGTCAGTAGTTGTACCACAGAGCCACGATGGCTTTTAGTAAATGTGTGTTACAAATACAAATATATATATATATATATATATATATATATATATATATATATATATATATATATATATATATATATATATATATATATATATATATATATATATGTGCAAAATAATACTTGTCTGACCTAACCTAAAACCTAACTAGATTATAATAGGCTGTTCCACATATTTTAATAAAGAGATCAGAGGCTTGTCTTTACATGAACAGTAACTTATTTTTATAATAAATATTATTAAATTATCATCTAAATTGAGAAATAAAATGTTATCCACATTTTATTCTTAAGATATCCATCTAAAGTACTAAATCTCACTTTTGAACTCTATTATAATATTAAACTATTTAAAGACAGAAGTGGCTTGTTCGTTTGTTGTTCTTTCCCCACTTTTCACTGAGTTCTGAACGCATTGCGTGTTGATTGGCAGAACTAAACGCCGCGTTTTGCCACGTTACCACAGCGAGGAAATTATAATATTTATTATTTAATTTAATCGATTAGAAATCGAATCCACGGCCTGTAATGTTTACGCTTGCGCCTCTACGACTGACCTCTACTAAAGTTAAAAAGTAGTAGTTAAACAAAATATTATGTACCTACATTAAAATACGAATTAAGCGACACACTTTCTGCTTTTACACAAAAACTATAGTAGCTCTATGGGTGTCTACATAATAACATTCAACAAAATAAAAACCAGTTAAGTGCGAGTCGGATTCGCCCACCGGGGCTTCCGTACCAATTTTAAGCTAGTTGGCCAACGGGAAGGACACATGTTTACAAACTTAAGGTTCATATAAAATCCAGCAAAATTAACGCATAAATGTTCGTATCTTTTGATTGCATTGACTTAGAAGAACTAAATAAATAAATCAGCTTCACACTGTATCCCGTACACAGCAGAGTAGGCAGAGGGAACCTAGTGTTAAGACACTCCGTTCCCCACTTTCTGCCAAATTCTGGAGGCATTGCGTGTTGAGTGACAGAACTCAACGCCGCGCTTTGCCTCGACACCAGAGCGAAGAAATGAAATTATACATTTTTCAAAGAACTAGAGATCTAAATATTTAATATTAATTTAAGCGATGTCGAAATAAATGGTCTTGACTGACGGACTACAAACTCATCCTATAAGGGTTCCGTTTTAACCTTATTAGTTGCGGAACCCTAAAAATTGCATAACCGTATAACTATGGAAAAATCCCTTCAATTCTGATTGATTATAGCGACCTTATCGCAAGTGGTGACAGATGGTTACGTAACGCCTTTCTCTTAATAACGAAAGTAAATCTTAGTTTAATTTTACCTTATAAATAAATGTTAGCAAAGATATTATGGAGTTTTATGACGTAGTTAACACATTCACTTCGGCCGATAAATATATATAGAAAAATATTATTTCTAGCTATTCTAGCTATTATTATTAACAATAGCAGATGTGGGAAATGTAGTGTCTTAACACTTACACATATGCTGTTATATATGGGATACAGATTAAGCCAAAAAAAAATAAGATTATTAGGATGAAAATGAAATGGTTATAAGTTCCCAACTTGCCTGTGACAATTGTGGGTCTAAATCTAGGTAATTTCTTCAATTTGATATTAAAAAAAGCTTTACCGCCCTATTATGTGAACTGTCATAATACCTACAGTGCACAATAGAATTTTATCAAAATTTGACATGTTTGTTGAACTCAACGTATTTTGGTTTCTGTCCATCTGTTTCCCAAAATTGCATATCATTCGTAAATATATCAATCAAAATCAGCTTCACGCTGTATCCCGCACACAGCAGGGTAGGCAGAGGGAACCTAGTGTTAAGACACTCCGTTTCCCACTTTCTGTCGAATTCTGGAGGCATTGCGAGGCATTCGTATTAAAAGATCAAAATATTATATAATTTAAAATTGTATTTAAAAAATCCTTAAAACTATTGAATTTTTGTTTTCTCTATTAAATCTCTATTAAATAATAACCGTAATTTATAGAAAACATTAAACGAGGGTCAATAATAGACGCAAAAGTAATTTTCGTTAAAACGATTGATAACTATAAAAAGGGCAAATGCTGTTTACAAGGACGCTCGTCGTTCTTACTAATAAGCTTACAAAATACAGCTTGGTTTAAGTCTTATATAGAAAATAATATGAAAATATTACATCTCCATAATAAATATAACCTTAAGAAAATTTACATACTCATGTGAAACTAAATTAAGTAAGGGCTAGCAGCGTAGGCAGAGGGAACCTGGGAGCCTAGTGTAAAGGAACTCCGTTCCGTCAGTCAGAATTTAAAAAAATCGTTCGGTTTTATCTGTTGCTAATAAATATAAAAATAGAATTTATTTGTCTTTTACTTCACCATAGGTAAAATTTGAGGGATACTAGTGTCAAAGCACTTCGTTCTTTCATTTACAGTCACACTTTGTGCTCTTTTTGCTTTATGAAAACTTACCCAATTTTACATTTATTCATATAAAAATTTGGTTTCATATATTTTTTATATGATAAAAGTTTATATCTTAGACCAACCCTTATAAGAATCGTTCACCTCGCGACCCTAATGTTATTTATGTACGATAGCCCTTTGAAGTCCAGCTCCATGTAATCATTGTTATTGTTATTACATATTATGATCTAATATTTTATATGAAACACGTTGTTTAGATACTTTTAAACAATATTTATACTAAAAGTAGGGAAAATTAATTGGAACAGGTCTTAGCATTAGATTCCCAGGTTTCCTCTGTTTATACTGCTGAAACTGTCTAGAAGTTGAAACATAATTTTTTTTAAAGATATTATAGCTTCTTTTCACTTAAACTGGGAAAGGCTATCCAAAATGAACCTAGGGTATTCCAGTGTTCATCCGAATTTGAGATATTGCAGGTAAGGAGGTGGAACTCGACGATTTCTTTTGCCAGAACTGAGAAATGAAAAATATTCAATCGTCGTGGTGGGAATCAAACCCACAATCTTAGCGTTTACATTTTTAATACTATATAAATGATGAAAAGAATAATGATATAAGTAAGATTTAATTTTCTTTAAATCGGTTAATTTACTAATTAAATTAGAATTAGTATCAGAATATTAAATAAATAAACAATATAATTTAATAGAATAATTAATTAAAAAAACACAGCTTTACACTATATCCCATACTTTATGTACACAGAGGGAACCTTCTGTTAAGACACACCGTTCCGCCGAATTCTGGCGGCATTGAGTGGCGTAATTCAACGCCGCGCCTTACCTCAACACCAGAGAAAGAAATGAAAATATAAATTTACATAAAAATTACATTTTCTCGAGTGGGGATCGAACTCACAACCAGTAGTTTACATTCACACACTTATGCCCCTGCGCAACGACGGCCTTAATATAATGTAATAGATTAATTAATTAGATAAAACTAAATAATATAAACAATCCTACTTGAGTCACTTCCAAGTCTGTTAGTGTTGTAATGATGAATACTCTGGTGACGAACCGCGATATTTTAACGTCAATCGATATTTATATATTGTAATCGATTATTATTTATTGTTCTAAGTATTTTGTTGAGCATTCTTTTTGTATTGACTAAATAAAAAAAAGGCCAGTCGTGGAGCAGCGGCACAAAGTGTGACTGTAAAACCGACTGGTTGTGGGTTCGATCCCCACTCGAGGAGATGAAATATTTGCTTAAATTTATATTTTCATTTCTTCGCTCTGGTGTCGAGGTTAAGCGCTGTTGAGTTCTGCCACTTAACACGCAATGCCTCCAGAATTCGGAAGAAAGTTGGGAACGGAATGTCTTAACACTAGGTTCCCTCTGCCTACCCTCCTGTCTGCAGGATACAACGTGAAACTGTTTTTTTTTTTATTTTTAGAATAAAAAAAGGGCGGCGTTGAGTTTTGCCACATTACACGCAATGTCTCAAAAATGAGGCAGAAAGTGGAACGGAGTGTCTCAACACTAGGTTACAGAGTGAGGCTGAAAATTAAACTATATAAAAGGTATTATTATTAGCCTGTAACATCTTAGCTGGAATTCTTTAAATCTCGAAAGACGTGACATATATACTGAAATGTTGACAAACCTGTACTGATATAAAAAAATATTTTTATTTTACAGATTCACCCTGAATCCCGCATACAGTAGGGTAGGCAGTAAACCTAGTGTTAAAACACTCCTTTCCTTATTTTTTTTAGCTTCAAGAGGTATCCCGCACATACCTGAGAACCTACTGTTAAGACACTCTGTTTTCCACTTTCTGCCGAATTCTTAAGCTAATGCGTGTTGAACGGCGAAAGTCAACGCCACGCTTAGTCTCGCTACCAGAGCAAGGAAATGATATTATTGAATATTTCATCCCCCAAAGTGAGAATCGGAATCTACATCCATTTCTTTTGCAATCACACCCTTGTACCCCTGCGCCACATCGGGCTTAATTCAGTAGAACGGAGTGTCTTATCATTATGTTCTATCTGATTAATCTTCTAAATGCGGGGTGCTATGTAGATAATATTATTATACATAAATAATAAATGCTTTTTGCCTTCAGAGTTAAAATAAGTAAATTTTGTACGTTTTCCCCAAATTGAATGTCATTCGAATGTTATCTCATCAGGATTTTGGGGACAATTGAGAACGTTACGAGAAAATTCAAATAAGATTACCCTATTGAAGGCGAAATTTGGGGAAGAGGTACAAATATATAGGTCACTGTCATATTGGAATATATATCTGATATTAAGTAATAGATACAATATATCTAATATATATAATCTGAACTCACTGTCTATATGGTACAGGTTCAAATACAGAAATCATTTTCGAAATTTTTATACATCGATATGAACGTACTACAGCTTACACATGTTGCATCACTGAAGCAGCTACCAAGAGGCGCGATTTCGAATCCGCTGCGTAAAATTTTTTTTTACATGTCTAAATATTTTTCTTAGTAATCATAACATAGCCATATTTTCCATTTTCTATTTTCTTAAAAAAAAAATGATTGTAGGCAGAACTCAACACTAAACATTTTCTTAATCTTAACTATTTTTTAATTTTACTAACTTGATTTTTTTAAACTAAAAACAAAAATATACTGCATAAATAAACAAGAACTTTCGGTAATGGGTCGAAGGCGATGATTGATTTTTTTAAGCTTATTACAGACCGAAGCTCTACATAGTCGAAGGAATAGGACACTGTGACGTTTAAATCCGCTTTAGATTATCCTTACAAACATATATTAGAGGCCAGCCGTGGCGCAGGGGCACAAAGTACAACTGTAAAACCGACTGGTTGTGGGTTCGATCTCCACTCGAGGAGATGAAATATTTATTTAAAATTATTTTTCCATTTCTTCGCTCTGGTGTCGAGGCTAAGCGCGGCGTTGAGTTCTGCCACTCAACACGCAATGCATCCAGATGTCGGCAGAAAGTGGTGAACGGACTGTCTTAACACTAGATTCCCTCTGCCGATTGCCTCTGCTGATTTATTTTATTTGTATATATATTATGCAGATACATACATAACGTGAAAATCAATTCTTCAATACCATTTTATTGAAATAATTTTACAATCAATTTGAACATATTACATTTTTCAATATAGCTATACCAAATAGAAAAATATGCAATTACCGTTCATTTTGCATGAAATTAAAATACTGCAAAATCTATTTTAAATATTGTTTCATTATGAAGTAATAAAATAAAGTAAATATATTGTAAGGCCGTCGTCGTGGGCCAGAAGCACAAGGATGTGACGGAAACGGGACGTTTGTGGGTTCGATTCTCACTCGAGGGAATGAATTAGTATTTCTTAATATTTTCATTTCTTCGCTGTGGCACGAAGGCAAAAAATAGCGTTGAGTTCCGCCACTTGACATGCAATGCCTCGAAAAATTCGGTGGAAAGTGGATAACGAAGTGTCTTATCACTATGTTCTCTCTATCTACCCTGCTGCGTGCAGAACACAGATTTGATTTAATTATATTTTTAATATAGATTTTTATATAAGATATATAAAATGGCAAACTTCGGCCCCACGTGCGCATTGTATGGACTTGAGCAATTAGTTAATGGGGAATAGAGTGTGTTAACACTAAGTTCTCTCTGTGCTGTGTACGGAACACAGCGTTTAGCTGATTCTAGATTAACAGCCGTCTTGCCGCAAGGGCAGAAGCGTAATTGTAAACGCAATCGTTATGGGTTCGATGTCCACTCAGAGTTAAATATTTAGATTTTCATTTCCTAGCTCTGGTAACGAGGCAATGCGCGGAATTGAGTTCCGGCACTCAACACGCCATGCCCCCGAGAATTTGAAGAAAAATTAGAACGGAAGTGGTTTAATGAGAACGGAGTGTCTAAGCACTAGGTTCCCTCTGCTGTATAATGGAAAAAAATCAACTAAGTAAGCTATACTATACTTCTAACTTAAATACACTTATCGGTTAGCGTAACTAATTTAACTAATTTAGTACAAACATGAAAAAAATTAAAATCAATTTAGAAAAAGTGTTAATATTTAAGACATCGTGGCGTAATAGCACGGCGTATGTCTGTAAATACGACAGTTGTGGGTTCGATTCCCACGGGGGGGACTTTTTTATTTATTCCCATGTACGTATTTGGTTTGTATGTACTAAGTATATACTATTCTGTAACTTAAAATATGTATATTCATACAAACAAACATACTATCTAAATAAAAAAGTCAAATTATATCAGCTTCACGCTGTATTTGGACACGGCAGGGTAGCAATAGGGAACCTAGTGTTAAGACACTCGGTTCCCCATTTTCCGCTGAATGCTGGAGACATTGCGTATTGAGTGGCCTACAACACCAGAGCGAAGAAATGAAAATATAAATTTAAATAAATATTTAATTTCCTCGAGTGGGGATCGAACCCACAACCATCGCGTTCACAGTCACACTTTGTGCCCCTGCGCCACGAGTGGCCCCAAATGTGATCGAAGTATTTATTTTGTAGAGTCACAGCACGTTCATGAATATTAATTAATCACGTGACTTAACTTTCTTTACTTATACGTACTTTGGCCCTTGGTCAGTTAAATCAGCTACAACTAATATTTAACGAGATTATTTTTAAAGTAAAATATTCTTATGGTAAACTCAACGATTGTGGGTTCGATTCCCAATCGGTGAAATGAATTATTTTATTATTTAGTACAGTTTGCATTAACAAAACAAAGAGCGGCGTTGAGTTTCGCTTTCTACTTTAACTGATAGATAATGAAAACATAATGTAAAGATGAACTGATGTCTATACTTATTGTAACTGTAAACGCGACGGTTGTGAGTTCGATTCCCAATCGGAAATGGATCATTTTATTTCCTCGTTTTGGTAATACGAATGACGAATCGTGGGGTTGAGTTCCGCCGTAAATTAAATGATAAATTTAAAGTATTTTCAAGACATTTTTAAAGTGTTATTCCACACTTAGGAAAAGTATTAAATGATAGACAATAAAATTATAATTTAAGGATGAACTGATGTCTATACTTATAATAAAATCGTAACGGATGTGTATCTGTACGAGTGAATTCAAATGTCAAAATGACATTTGAAAATGTCATTTGTGGCGTTTAATTACGTAACGGAACAAAAAAGGATGATTTTTAATTTTTTTGTCTGTTTGTCGGTGTGTTAATTCACGCTAATCCCAGAAACGACTTAACTGATTTAGTTCTACATTTATATTTTAGCAAACTTCTCTTAACGTGTAGGTGTTGGTATTGGGTCATAAATAAAAAAATATACCATATTAAAGAATGTTGTCGACAAAATTACTAAAAATAATTGTTTTATTGGATTTGTCTGGAATTTTACGTTTCCATATACTCACAGGTATTGTTATTAGAAAATTAAAGTAAAACAGATTAGTAAATTAATAATTAATATATGTAAATTACGTAAAATAATAATTATGTTATGCCTCCAAAATTCAGCGGATACTGGGGAACGGAGTGTCTAAACACTTGGTTTCTCTTTGCTTACCCTGCTGTGTGCGGGATACAGCGTGAAGCTGATTTATTTATTTATTTTTAACTTAATAATTATGTGTCAAGCGGGCGAAGCCATGGGTTGCTAGTTTTAAATACAAAAATAACTTATTACGCAGTGATGCAACAGAAGTCAGAGCCGAGATAAATGAAAATAAAAGTAATATAGCATACAGATGTCCGATGTCAATGACGTCAATATGATCCAGTATAAGTTATCGGATTGTTTATAAGACTTAATTCTACTAGCTTAGATAAGGTACGGCGTTAGGTTACGCCGCCTAGCAAAATATCTATAAATAGGCAAAAAGAGGATGCCATGTAGACCAAAGCAGACTCACCACTAGATTCTCTTTGTCTGTCCACAAAACAATAAAAAAGATGTCTTTATATATAAGAAAAATGCAATTCTGCTATTTTCTTATCAAAAAACGACGATCTGTATCTAAACATAATAATTTAGAAAGTTTTAAAACCCATCAAATAGTCGTTAAGTGCAGGAAAGATGTTTATAACAGTTTAGAAATCCTCACCTCGTAAACGCTTCACATACCTGCGATGGAGATGATTGCTTGCAATTTACAAGAAAAGTTATGCAGAAAACTATAAAAATTTTTTCAGCTTCACACTGTATCCCGCATATAGCAGGGTAAACAGAGGGAACCTAATTTTAAGATACTCTATTCCCCACTTTTCGTGGCATTGCGTTTTGAGCCAGTTTTCACCAAATTCTGAAGGCACTGCGTGTTGATTGGCGGAACTCAACTCAACTAGAGTTACCAGAGCTATGACATGAAAATATTAAATATTTAATTTCTTTGAGTTTGAATCGAACCCACAACCCGTCGCGTTTACAATCGCACGCTTACGCTCCTGCGCCATGAGTGTCATTAATGGCTTCTAAAATCTATTAGTGCTAACTAATATATCACAGTGATATGTTAAGTATTGGTGAAAGAAATAAACGCGAAACTTAACGCCGTTATTATCATTCTGACATGGGGTGTAAAAGGTCTTAATAAATTACACAGAAAACGACTTAAAGTTCAGATTTCTACTTTCACAGGATATTGAATATCTATTGTGTTACATATTGTCTTTAATACTGAATACGATTTTATATATTTAGTGTTAATGTTACTTTGATTATTTAACTACACACCTTGTAATAATTCTAGAAATTCTTTAACAATAATATTATAGGATTAATAATTTTAGAAACAAAGAGATAATTGTTTATTGCGCTTTGCTGATGTAAAGCAGAAAAGTCAGTTTCTCCGCTGTATTGTTTTTCACATTTAGTAATTATGAAAGGCACAGTGCTTGACTGTAAACGAGGAGGTTGTTGGTTCAATCCTCAATCGGGGGACTGAATTGCATATTATAAGTAGTTTTTATCGTCTTAAACTATTTTTGTTAAATACAAATTTTTTAAAATAAATAAATACATATTGTATTATAATTTTATCTCATACTTTTTTTTAACAAAACAAAGCGTGGCGTAGAGTTTAACCGATCAACACGCAATATCTCGAAAATTCGTAGGAAACTTATCCTGTGTTCTACTTATCCTACTAAGTACGGGATAACGCGTGAAACTAAAAAAAAGAAATTGAACCCACAATCAATACATATCAATAACAAAAGTAGAATAAGCTAAATAAACCAAATCATTTGCATACAACACGTAAAATTAAGCAACGGCGCCCTTCGTAGGTTCCAAATTCTTGTTGAAGGTACCTTCGCGTAATATTACGACAGAACAAAAAAATCTTTAGGGTTAAGTCATTTAGTGAATAATTATTACCTGTTTAATTTAAGCCTCACATCATATTTAAAGGATAATGACAGCAAATTAGTGCCGATACACTACGTTTTTACCTTTATTTGACGCTCTATCCTGCATACAATTGTGTTGTTAAAGAGAGTATAGTATTAAGACATTTCGTTCCCCATGCACCGGATTATTTTCGAGACATTGCGTGTTGAGTGGTGGAATTTAACGCCGCGTTCTGTTTTGTTTTAATTGTATAATAATTAAAATAGCAGAAAGAGGAGTTTTTTCTATTCTGCCTTTATTCTCTCTGCACTGCTTATATATTTTGATTTTTAGCTTGGTCAGGAAATGTTTTATTTATACTGTAATTTTGCAACAAAATGCGGCGTTAGGTTACACGATTTATCACGTAACAAATTTAAAGGAATGGAATCTCTCTTTCCCCCGAATTAGAATCGAACCCACAGCCACGTTTACAGTTGCACGCATGCGGAAGATGCATAAAGATAACAGTTTAAATGAACATTTAAAACAATCTTGCATAAACTGTAACTATTTTTAGACGGCCCTTATACAAATAGAAAAAGAAATTGACCTTGTACTAACAGGGTCGTGACCCTACGTCAGGGCTGGCTTTAGTTGGCCCTTATTAAAAAATATTCAATTTTTTTAATACTCTGCTTACAACTGGGTACGCAAAAGGGAACCTAGTGCTAAGAAACCCAGTTTCATTACTCTTGAGTTATTTTTCGAGATGTTGCGTGTTTGGAACGAAACTGAACGTCGGATTTTGTCTTTATATACTTTATATAAGATTTATGCTTCAGATTAGGCAGAGTCCGGTTACCTAGTGTTAAGACACTCCGTTTTTTCCCTTGAGTGGGGATTGAACATCTCTCCATTATAAATAGAAAAAAAAAGCTTATTTAGCCGTATAATTGTTATTTTCAGAGATGACAATTAATATTTAAATGACATTAAATCAGTTAATACAATACACTACTTCAGTTATTAATGTTCATCTTATTAATATTAATACTGTGGTTTTATGACAGTTAAACGCTGATTATCGTCTTTGAGTGCGATGTTAGGTAAAAGTTACTTAAACTTTAACTCAAATTTTACATTACTCAAAGATTATGTTAAAACGTAATATCTGTTTATGTATAATTTCTATACTGATATGATATATAATGTTAGAGATTGTTTGTTGCATCGCGCTAATATCAGGAACTGCCCGCTCGATTTAAAAAAATATTTTTGTGTTCGATAAGTGGATTACTTATCGAGGGCTGTATATAGGCTGTATTGAATCACGTTAATCAATCATACAAAACTTCGAATTAGAATAAATAAATAAATCAGCTTCACGCTTTATCCCGCACACTGCAGGGTCGGCAGAGGGAACCTAGTGTTAAGACACTCCGTTCCCCACTTTCTACCGAATTCTGGAGGCATTGCGTGTTGAGTGGCAGAACTCAACGCCGCAAAAGACTTCGAATTATTTCCATTTAATAACGTGGTCGAATCCACTGGTATATGCTTGTATTACATATATATATATATACATACAAATAGGTGAAGCAGTATAATGAAGATTTTATTGGTAAAGCCAACTTGACCGCAAATAAATATATACAATTTCCTTATAAATATTATTTTATATTTTCCGATGTTTGTACGTATGTTGTTTATATCTCCTAAAAAGTTAGATAATATCTAAATGATTTTTAAAAAGCTCCTTATTAATTTCTTCCATAACGATCATTTGTGTATCATCATAAGTGTTGTTTTTCATATTTTTTCAAAAATATCCATTTCATGTTTCATAAAAGTCTGATTTTCAAAAAATGGTATATTTTTCCGAATGAAGTCAAGTTGGGAACGTGTGAAATCGACACTACATTTATATATGAACTCTACAAGACTTGGTTGCGGTCTGAAATCTAGAAATATATAATTTAAAGTACTGTAAACATAAACAATTTATAATATGGTTAAATAAAAAATGTAGGAAGATCTTGTGAATATCATATTTTGTTTATGTGAGGTTATTCTGTCTAAATACAGATGATTTGAGGCCAGTCGTGGCACAGGCGTGCGCACTGTAACCGCCGCTTGTGGGTTCGATTCCCACTGGAGGAAATGATATATTAATTATTTAAATTTCTACGATCTAAAGCGAACAAAGTGATTTAGATATAATTTTAAGACTGTCTAAAACCACTGTGGCGTAGTAGCACAACATATAACGCGGCGTTGAGTTTCGCCACTTAACACGCAAATTAAAAGAAAGTAATATATATTTCTTCACAACCATTGTGAACCCTATAAGAAATCAGTCGCAAGCGGCGCCTGCAGTCTATAAAATACGATTGTACGAGTATGTCTAATATGGCATTTCCTGGCTTACGCCGCGTCGGCTGTTACTGTATAAAGCTCATATAAATTAACTGTTGTGTGTTTTCTGATTTACTGACGCTGACATAAATGGTGGATGAATGACATTTCATATTTAAATTATCAAATAGTGGATTGTGACATATATAGATTGTAACTAAAAATATTTCATACCACGTATAAAAATTTAACATAGCGGGGTGAACCCGCGCTTCTTGGAAACTGTCCAAGCGCTCTGACCACTAAGCCTTCTCAAGAACATAACTCTTTTTATACATTTACAAAAAAGTATTTCTCTTTCCTAAATGTGAAATAATATTTTAAAAATTTTAAAAATGAAATATTTAATATTTACATATCCTCCCCGAAAGCTCGTCGTTGAGTTTGGCCAAGCAATACAAAATGCCTCCAGAATTCGTGTAACAGAGCGGTATATAAGTGTCTTAATGGGAACCGAGTGTCTTAACACTACGTTCCCAGTGTGGAATACAGGGTAAAGTTAAAAAAATATAATACCATCATAGCAGAATGTGACAGTTCCTAACTATAAACACGATTGCCAACTATCTTGAATTTGAAATTCAATTCTCAGCTCAAGACAGAGCGCGGCGTTGAGTTCCGCCACTCAACAGACAATCCGACTCTAATCCGAGTGAATATTTAGCTTTATTCATGATCTCATGGTCAAAGGTATAA
>DWQW01008385.1:0-14006 GCA_018249695.1 Heliconius erato demophoon
TGAAGCAATAAAAAATTATATATCTACTCTACTGTGGTTTGAAATCTGAAATTATTTTGACCATTTTAAAGGGCAACAAGTCCTAAGCCGCACCAGGCAGCAAATACCCTAGCTACGCCACTGTATATCCTAGACAGATTGACAGAGGAACAACAAAGTAATCCTATAAAGATTCCGTTTTATTTAGTTACGGAACCCTAAAAAATAAATAAATAACAACCATAAAACTACTACACTAACGTGATTATTACTAAGCTATATAATACTTTATAAAATAACAGTAAAAAAATAATAATATTCATGACAATACATATAATCAGAATTGTTAATTATGAATAACACAATCAATATATTTTCAATGTCATACTGATCAGGAAGCATTAATGTATGGACGGCCCGAGTGTCGTAACCGTTATTTTATATACAGGATGGAAGTGTAAGCACCACTTTAAATGAAACCTCAGTTTTAACTACTCTATAAAAGCCTAATATAAATCAGAAAAAGATAAATTCCCAAAAATGAAAAAGTTATTTTTTCAAACAAAATTAATAATAAAATTGACGTTTTAAATTTTTGCCATTTTTTAACAAACGCCATTTGTAAGGACGACGCACGCACACATAAACCTATCAAAGGAACACCGCCGCACACGCGTCATTCCGAAATCGAGTCGTAGGTATTGGCGTTAAAGTTCAAAGTTGTTTAACCTTTAGTAGTATATTTGTAGTAGTAAGTGTTTACGTTATTCGGATCTATACGTAATCGCGTCACACGAAATACAGGTATGGATAAAAATCGTGAAATAAAAAAAAATCTACGTCCAAACTGTTGAGGCATCTTGTTCCGTAAAAGGAGCGCTGCCTCTTCCATCCTGTATATGGTCGGTACGTGCTGGCGAAAGGTAGCCGTTGAGTCAAATTCTTAAGTACTACAGTACTAATAAATATATTGTACTGAAAGATTAGTACTGAATATATCATAAAGATAATATAATAATTTGAAGCCTATAATGACACGATCTATTAAGGTCGAATTTCTTATAAAGTCAAAATATGTGATGGGGAGACACATAGTTTGGATCAAAGTATGTTGCATGATGTCGTGGAGGCTAACGTGATGGGTTTATACAAACTGTCACCGATGCCGTCTCGTACTGGGCTTACGGTACGTGGGCTATGTTTGTTAAAACTTAACATATTTTTCTCTGCATTCCAGGAAACACTGCACGTCTGCGTTAAACCGTTTCATTTCTCGTACGCCAGAGACGAATGGTTGGTGGAGTGGTTCGAGCTGAACCGTCTATTGGGCGCGAGTCATTTCTACATGTACAACGAGTCGCTCAGCACTCAGGTCGCATGTTTGTTGGATCACTATAAAAAGCAGGGTCTCGTTACTTTGCTGCCGTGGAAACTTCCTATTGTGTCAAAGGTGGAGATTAGGTGAGATGTTTTTCTTTATCTATTGTGATATGATTTAATTTCTTATCGTCATGTTTGTAGGTAATTTTTATATATATAGAATATGGCAGCTATTTCTATATAATTATAGAAATAGGTGCCATAGTGGAGTTTTTAAATAAAGAAATCACACTGTATCCTCCACGCACCGCACACGCACGCTGAGGCAGATGCAACCTTGCGAGTTGAGAGGACATTGCGTGTTAAAGGGAGGAACTCAACGTTTCGCTTTGCCTCGACACTTCAGTGAAGATTTAAAATTAAAATTAAATTAAATTAAATTAGTTTCACGCTGTATCCCGCACACAGCAGGGTAGGCAGAGGGAACCTAGTGTTAAGACACTCCGTTCCCCACTTTTTGCCGAATTCTGGAGGCATTGCGTGTTGAGTGGCAGAACTCAACGCCGCGCTTAACCTCGACACCAGAGCGAAGAAATGGAAATATAAATTTAAGTAAATATTTCATGTCCTCGAGTGGGGATCGAACCCACAACCAGTCGGTTTTGCAGTCACACTTCGTGCCGCTGCGCCACAACCGGTCTCAATTTAAAATTATTGAATCAATTCCTCGACAGGAGATAGAACCCACAACGAGTCGCGTTTACAGTCACATACTTGTGAACTTTCGCCACGATTAGCCTCGGAGTTCTATTGTGGAATGTTTAAAGTACTGAGTAGCAGCGATGACTGGGGGTTGATTTGTTTCAAAAAAATATTTATGTACTGAACCAGAATAAATGTATTAAAAAAAAATAATATTCAAATAAAATGAATAAAATCGAACAAAAAATGCATATCAATTCTATTTTGCATTGGCTTAACATACATTTAAAATTTATTTCCAATATTTGACTTCCAAAAATTTACACCCGACCAATTATGTCTGCTGTCGGGATAGGCTTTTGTTATTCTATCTATTTGACCTAATTCGTTTGACACAAAAGTCATCGTGTACGTGAATAGTGCTTTCATTTGTTATTTGAATATTGAATAGAAAATGAGAGAGTGATGTCAGTCGTGGCACAAGCGTGTGACTGCACGTGACAGGTTGTGGGTTTGATTCCCACTCGAGGAAATTAGATATTTAATATTTACATTCTCTTTGCTGTGGTCTCGTGGAACGCTTCCAGAATTCGGTGGAAAATGTCGTAGTAAAGTGTTGTCGAGGCTCCCTGTGTCTATTCTGCAGATTTCATGCAGGATATAGCGTGAAGCTGGAAAAAAATTAAAAGTAATACTCTTTAATTTTTTTTTATGTGTTACTCCACACTTAGAAAAGAAAAATATTTATTTAGCGCCTTTTAAAAATCGTCTAAGCTGCTGCAGCTGTGATCACTGAGCCATACGTTTTCATAATCATATAGCGCTTGAATAGTTTCTAAAAGGAGCGGGTTCAAATCCCGCTGTTTTCAAATTTTTTACATTTTTTTGGAAAATATAAGTAGTAATATTTCTTGTTTCAAAAGCTTTAAACTATTGCTTATTTTTTGTTTATGCCTGACATCATATATATACCTATATTTTCTTGTATAACATAATATATGTCTATAAACATAATATATAGGTGTGACTGTAAAACCGAATAGTTGTGGGTTCGATCCCCACTCGAGGAGATGAAATATTTACTTATATCTATATTTCCATTTCTTCGCTCTGGTGTCGAGGTTAAGCGCGGCGTTGAGTTGTGCCACTCAACACGTAATGCCTCCAGAATTCGGCAAAAAGTGGAGAACGGAGTGTCTTAACACTAGGCTCCCTCTGCCTACCCTGCTGTGTGCGGGATACAGCGTGAAGCTGATTTTGATTTATTTTTAACATAATATATGTTTTAACTACTTTTCTATGCATTTATTATTATTCTATTCATTGAATAATTATTTATTTTTTAAATAAGAGTTGTCGCGAAGTTGAAATTTGTTGCTAAAGTGAATAACTATATGGCTTTGTTGTTTTACTCGTAGCAATAACAATGCTCGTAGCGGCTTATATAATTGGAGTCATAGTGTGGAGGCACTACGTGAGAAATGAAAAAAGAGTCGTCAAATTGGATTTGAAGCTATTGATCAATATATTCGAACTATATTATCTTCTATTATCTTCGTTTAAGAACGTCACTAATTAGTATTTAATATAGCTTACAAATATTACAATATTTTCGAAAAAACATATTTATATAAATTTTTCTATCATATTTTTCAGGACTGAAGGCCAGTTCGCAGCGTTCAACGATTGCCTCTACAGATCGATGTCTACTGCTGGCTGGTTGCTAGTTATAGATGTAGACGAAGTCATACTGCCCCGTCGCGAGAGAACTCTCACCGCGCTGCTCACGGCGTTGAGAGCTGCATACAACCCGCCGTCGAAGGCGCCGTCCGCGTTTTTGTTTAGGAACGCCTTCTTTTATCTACGGTGGGAAGTAAGTTTTTGTTTTATTTGAGTGATATTTTTATGGGCGGTGTGTTCACTTGATTCTACACAGTAAATAAAAATTTATATGTAAGTTCAGTCATAATTTGTTTTAAGTGTTTTTTTTAGTTTCACGTTGTATCCCGTACATAGCTGTATCGACAGAGCGACCTAGTGTTAGGACACTATTCCCATTACGACACTTACGTTCCCCTCTTCCTACCCAATTCCGGGGACATTGCGTGTTGAGAGGCGGAACTCAACGCCGCCAATATATGTATTTTTATGATATGTTTTAACATAATATGAAATAAGTTGTATATTAAATACTACAGATAGAAGACTGTTGATCGCCACAAGCAAGAGATATTTTGTACATAATTTTGATAATAATAGAAAGTTTCTAGTTAATTACTTACTCATTCATTTATTTAAATCACCAACACAACTAAAGTGAATTTATTGAAATTTTAGGATGACATAGAAGCTCCAGCGCCGTTAGTGACGTCACGCAAGACCCGTCGCTGGGCGGCGCCCCACGCTCTGAAGAACAGGAGCAAGTACGCCCTCAGGCCGCGGGATGCTGTGGAACTTGGAAACCACTTTGTATGGGAACTGGCGCCTGGGGCCTCGTCTGTCGGTGTTCCCACGGATAGGGCGCTGTTACATCACTATAGAGTGAGTTTGATGTAGTTTTGTAACTTGAATTGATGTCATCTTATATTATTCTCTGAATATTATAATTGTAAGTTTGTGTGGATTGATGTATGTTGGTTTCAGTTTCTCGTATAAACTGCAGAACGAATTTAGATAAAACTTTACAGTAATATAGCTTGCAAAATCGGAATATAAACAAACTTAAATTAATGTAAAGATTATATATAACCTGAAAAGAAAAAAAAATAAGTGCACAAAATATTTTTAGGATGCACACAGAAACTTTAATTTCAGCTTAATTTATAAGGGTTTGCTACGTCAATATAGAATGCGCTAGTCAAGTTAACCCTATTGCGTATTTAGGCTTCTCTCAACTGATATTTCACGTCGGGTATTTTTTTATTATTTCAAACGGATTTTTTGGTTGTTGGAGACATTGCCTTACAAAACCAGATCAAGTGCAGTGTTCTAATTGGAGATTGAATTCGCAACCACTTGTATATGTTACCAACCTGTATAATTTGGTAATCTATGCAATAAAATCAAAAACAAAAATAAATAATTATAATTAGATATATTAATTTTATATGGGAATTACGGCTATTTACGTTATGTTGTTTGTCATGGAAATTCCAATTATGTTATTTGTCCAGCACTTTCATTACTTTGTAAAAAAGTGATTAAAATCTATCACCACAGTTAGATCGAACGTTTTTACTGTCATACTATTTTAATATCGTATCGTATAATGACCTAGGTAATTGAGATATTCCTAAATGATAAGGGATCTTTAATAATACAAAAGTACTTGTGATATGTGTACACAAATGATTTTTTAATAGTTATGTTCATGTATCAATTTTAATAGTGCTTCAAATTCAAATTTCTTCAAATTGACAATTTTTTTTATATTATGTATATTTTTAATGTTCTTCTGCTTGCTATAAGCAAATATCCTAATAACAAGATACTCTGTTCTCCATTTAGATTAACTGAGCTTTCTCTTGCGTATATAATTTAATCTTGGGGTTTTGAATCCACAACCATGTTGCCCCAATTGGTTACGATAGTTTCAATGGTTATAATAGTGATATATGTACGTTTAAATGAATGACGATGAAATTGTTATTTAATTTTTCCAACTGCGACGCAATGGAGGATAATGTGTTTATCAGTCTATGTATATATTATGTATATTTGTTTATATCTTCCTTCCATACCGTTGTAGACACCAAGGAGGTTGACAGATTTTGGTTATTATCACTGAAGACGTAGAAAGAAGAAAAAAAATATTCAAAATTTACCTCATCATTAACGTTATGTGATAAAAATAAAAAAAAACAACGAGTCTAGTGCGATATAATAAATAGATATTGAAAATATTTTTAATTCAATATTGAAGGATTAATTTTATTTTCGAGGCCAGTCGTGGTGCAGGGGCACAAAGTGTGACTGTAAAATCGACTGGTTGTGGGTGCGTGCCTCACTCGAGGAAACGAAATATTTATTTACATTTATATTTTCATTTCTTTGCTCTGGTTTCGAAGCAAAGGGCGGCGTTGAACTCCGCCACTCAACACGCAATGCCTCCGGAACTCGGCGGAAAGATAGGAACGGAGTATCTAGGTAACACTAGGTTTTCTCTGCCTACCCAGCTGTCTGCGGGATAGAGCGTGAAGCTGATTTAATATAATTTTCAGATCGCTTGCGAGTACGGCGGCATGCAGTGCCTGACGGTCCCTTCGACCGTGGACCGTACGGCGCACCGCTGGGCCGACAACCTCATAGCGCGCGTCAACGCTGAAAAAGAACAAATTTCAACAATCTGTCCCGCCTAAACTCCTAAACTAATAGAACTTTAGTATTATTGAAAATTTCATGGGAATTCGTGTATATTTTACTTTACGTGTTATATTGAATTGTATGTTTTGCTGTTCGTTCGTGTTTATATATTTTAGATTTTTGTAATGGAAGTTTGTTTGTATATTTTATTAAATTGTGAGATGTTTTTGATATGTGTTTAGTACAAATAAATATGAAGTCATTCTAATTTTTTTTTGTAAAGACGTTTTTAATGATTTCTTTTAAATTGTGTTATTTATCGCTTTTCTTTATTTTGTGGAATAAAGTATTATAACTAATTTACTAAGTGATTGAGAATAAACGTAATATGTACTTATGGATGATCTTTTTCATAAAAACTCATATATAAAAGAAGTTTGTATTTTCTTATAATATTTTCTTAGTTTATAATATTATATAATATGATAAAAAAACATTAATTTCACGAAAGTGTTATATGGAGACAATATAAATATGGCCTCTCGTTTAACATTGCCCCAAAAATTGCCATAATTTTAGAGGACCACTCGATTCACTTCATTGATAAAACATTACATTACATATATGAAAATTACTTTGTAAAAATATTCCTAGGAATAAGATTCGAAAAAAATGCCGTTCAATTTTATAAAAAAAAATAGATTGCTCAATAATAAAAAAAAAAAGATTATCAGTATTATTGTCATTTTATATCCTTTAAAGACAGTTAAAAGTTTTCTTACATTTTTTTTAAACAATTTTTATTTATATTTTTCCAAATATCCGAATATAAGTACATTATATTATTATTAATAATTTTAACATGATACATGCACAAAACAAATCACTGAATAAAATTTTTGTAATAGCAAATTAAAATATAGAAATATCCTATATAGTATACAATACAATAAATCGTCGCACCTCACAAATTTTAAATATACCGTAATAGTTATATAAATATTATTAAATGGAACTTCTGTTCTTACTTTCTTTAGTATTATACACTTTTGGAAATTAAATTTTTCAAATACTGTAATAGTCAATATAAACTGTTACCACTGCAATGTTTAAAAATGTATAAAACTAAAATATACATAATAAAATATAGAAGTAATTAAAGAAGTTTCTTTTAAAATATATGAAAATCGTGAAAAACAAAGATCTTATAATAGTTATAATTTTATGTTATATACAGAATGGAAGTATCAGCGCTCCTTTTAAGAGAACAACAGATAGGTTAATATATTTTAAGCCCATACCTAAAGAAATTAAGATATCTCAACAGTTTAGACGTAGGATTTTTTTTCATTTTATGATGTTTATCCATACGTTCGTGTGACGTTTCGTGACACGAACGCACCTACACGCACGCTACGCATAGATACCAATAATGTAAACACTACTTAAAAACTACTACTACAAAGATACAACTAAAGGTTAAACAACTTCGAACTTTGCCGTTTTTGGAATGAAGCGTATGCGGAGGTTTTCCTTTACGTGTGCGTGCGTCGTTCTTGACAAATGGCCTTTATATTACAACAATAATTTTATTATTTATTTTGTTTGAAAAAAAAAACCACTTTCATTTTTGAGAAAAAACATGTTTTATAAACTGTCGTTTCATTTAAAGTGGTGTTGACACTTCCACTCTGTATAAATATCAATAAATAAAACATATATAATATATAGAATCGATGTTGTGTAAATTTATCATTGTCTTAATTTGTTTTAAGCCATTTCACTGTTAAGGGGAAGACCTCGAAAGATAATAATTTAATAGTAGAATTAAATAATCATATTAATTTTATAAATCTTTTGTTGTCACTGTACATAGTGCATACGTTAATATGTGTTATAAATGTAAATAAATATAGTTAAGAGCTTTGTTACTACACAGCTTATAGGTTTTACATTGTTTTTTTTTTTAATATTTTTCTTGATATATTTGGGCAAAAACTAATATTATTATTAATAACTATAAATATATATAAATGGCGTTTTCATTTCGTATTAAAAAAATGTTAATTTAAAAAGAAATAAATTGGTCTATATACATATGTATTCCAAGTTGATAACCGCTACTTTACTTCGTTGTGCGTGAAATTGAATTTATGATGGCAACATGTTTTTAATTATAATTATTGTCTTTTATTGTTTTTTATTAGTATTTTTTATTGAAATATGACACAACTGAATTTATTTATTTTTTTACTTTAATTTTGTTTTTGAATTGTTTATTTTTTCAGTGTAATTATAAAGTTTTTATCACTGTTACGCACATTATATTTTTACTTTATTCTTTCGTGGAATAATGTCCACATGACTGGACAAGTGCGAGTTGGGCTTGCCCACCGAGGGTTCCGTACAAAAATTGGAGGTATCGAGTTTAGTCTGAAATTCAAGCTGAGATTAATTAGCCAGAGCTCTTTCATCCGATACCTTAATTTAACTAGCGGCTATATATAGTATTCAAATTTTTTCCTGCACTAGTACTACCTGTAAATGGTAGCTGCCAAATTTCATAATTTTAGGTCAACCGAATGCACTATATTAATAATTTGATTGCCTTTATAATGTCGAAATATTTTAAATTTGAATTCTAAGTCGATATCTCCAAGCGTTCCTGAGATAAAAGTTCTTGAGAGACAGACAGACATACGACAAAATGATCTTATAAGGGTTCCTTTTTTTCCTTAAATGATACGGAACCCTAATAAAAGAAAAAGTTAAACAAATGTCGTTTTGAAAAGTTCGTTTTAATTATGTTTGCTTAAAAAATTATGTAAGAATTATAAAAAATCCTACTTTAAATGTATTTTATAATTGAGTATTAATATTATAATACAATAAAAAAAAATATATTTATTTCTTTTGTAATTTTCTTTGTAGCGTCTGTAAATAACCATATTATAACTTAATTATGGTATCCACACGTTCATAGTGGATTAGCGTTGAAGTGTTAAGCTTTCGTCGTGTCCTTATTTATCGTGCTATAAATTATAGGTGTTTTCTATTTAGGAAAATTTTGTAAGTAGCGATTGCAAAAAAAAGATGTTTTAATATATTAATATAAAATTATTATAAAATGTGCAATGTATGTATTACAATATGTATATATGTATAGAATATAATCGCGGCTTAATAGATATGAATAGTTTTGATTTTTCGGATATACGTTGACTAATTTAGATATATTTTTTTTATAAATATATAGCTAGTTTTTACATATTTTGTAGCGTCAGTAATATAATTCATTTATTTATAACTATTACTACTTTTCCTAAATGGAAAATACACAATATATACAAATTTATAGTATTATAAAAAAAATATAAATTGTACATATCCGTATGTTATATGAAAGTTTTTTACGGTGCTTGGTTCGATTTGTCATAATTTGAACTGGTTTTTTTGTTCGTATTTCGAAATATGTTTCCATGAAACTTCTTAATTGTTGTCAAAATGGATTTAATATCTTATTATATGTTTGTATAGTGTATATCTGGGTTGATCTATATATATTTTAATATATGTAATAATTCCATACTTATTGGTTATAATAATATGTTTTCTGTTTCATATAGAATGAAAAAAAAGATCGTTTCTGGTCTAATAAATTAGAATAAAGTTTTAAGTAAGCATTATCGCCATTATTTATGTTTAATTTTTTCATATTACTGTACAATAAGTTAAAAAGGAACTAAGAAATTTTAATAATATTTGTTATTTGTATATAATTTAAATTTGAATATTATAATCAGGCCTATTGGTCTAGTGACATGTTACTTAAACTAGAAGTCGTGGATTTGAATCCTTTTAATCAATAGAAATATTTTTGAAATCATAGGCAATGGAACTCGTTCGAAACATTTATTTTTATTTTACATATATACTTTCATATTCTTTAATTTAGTCGCTTTTTTATATATTTGTTGGAGAGGTATTTATTATTTTGAGTCACTTTATTCATATGAAATATTACGTTTTACTAAGCCATTCTCATATAAGTGTCTCAAAGTTCAAATATTTTGTGGCAAACTACTTTGTGTCTATATTTTATCTGTGATGTCTATTTTAGAAAAGGTTGTATTTGTTTTTGGAGAAAGATTCGTTAGTTGAATGTTAATAATAATGGTCTTTTGTAAAATAAATATATTGACTTTATTGATTTGTTTTATTGAAATATACCCGGAATATATTTAATAATATAATATTGTGAGTATGAAAGCTTAATATTGTAAGTGTATTCCTTATTTGGAATTTACGGAACATTGGGAATGTTATTTATTTTCTTGAGTACGAATCGAACCCACGATCTTCGCGTTGATAATCACACTCTTCGCCATTGCGCTAGCACGGCCTAATATGCCAAAAGTAAACCTACTAAAGATTCATGTTACAAAAATAGTACAGAAATTTTAAGAGAACAGCGTCTAGCTAGACCTGAGGTAATATGTGGACGAGATTAAAATCAATTCTTAGTTACAACAATAGAATTATTCATAAATGCTCAGAGTGTTCCCAGTACACAATCCTGACCATCTGTCCTCTTTTGAAAAAACTAATCATATTTTTTTAAGCTTCACGCTGTATCCCGCACACAGCAGGGTAGGCAGAGGGAACCTAGTGTTAAGACACTCCGTATCCCACTTTCTGCCGATTTCTGGAGGCATTTCGTGTTGAGTGTCACAACCAGTCGGTTTTATAGTCACACTTTGTGCTCCTGCGCCACGACTGGCCTCCTTTATCTCTGTCTTGAATTAATTACGTATTTTTTTTCCTAAGTTGGAATAACACTTTAAAAAAATGTTAAAAAAGTAAATTAAGTTATACACTTATATCAGCACATTTAACAAAGTAAATAAGTTCATATTAATAATTATGAACATCTAGAGTATTTTACTTTTACTTTATTTAAGAGAGAAAAATTGTATTTGATTAATTTCAAGTTTTAACAGAAAAATATATGTGCGCCATCTACGCAGGGCAGTCAATAACAGGAAGCACTAAGTATTTTAAATTTTCAACGAAACTTTAATAGATGGCGTTTTTTTATTTTTTTTTAGCTTTACGCTGTATACTTCACTAGCGGCTCACTTGCGGCTTTGTCCGCATGCTATCATTCTTTTATTTTGCTGCATTTGCCAACAGATTGATACATTATGGGACCCGTAAACAGATCGTTGAATTATTTTAATTTTACATTTTCTCGAAATGTATACGTCCAAATTACATAATTTACAAGCGAAAGTTTTTTTTTTATCAGCTAACATAGCAGGATAGGCAGAGGGAACCTAGTGTTAATACATTCCTTTCCCTACTTTCTGCCGAATTCAATGCCTCCAGCATTGCGTGTTGAGTGGCAGAACTCAACGCCGCGCTTTGCCTTGACACCAGAGCGAAGAAATGGAAATAATTTAGAACTACAGGTACTCTACTACAGGTAGAGTATTTGCTTAACTTTTTTTTTTAATCATAAGGCCAGTCGTGGCGCAGGGGTTCGATCCCCACTGGATAAGGTGAAATATTTACTTAAATCTATATTTCCATTTCTTCGCTCTGGTGTCGAGGCAAACCGCGGCGTTGAGTTCTGCCACTCAACACACAATGCCTCCAGAATTCGGCAGAAAGTGGGGAACGGAGTGTCTTAACACTAAGTTCCCTCTGCCTACCCTGCTGTGTGCGGGATTTCTTTTAATATATAATTTTACTGTTTATAGTATTCAGACATTCAGAGATCATTGTGGAACAAAGAGACACCTACTTAATGATTATAGTTCAAATATCATCAGATTTGGGAAAATGTAAATATAACAAAATCGGATAGAAAGCGAAGATCGGGGTATCTTTGATACTAAGTTCCCAGCTACGGGAAAAGATTGGAGCGTTTATTTGTGACACACAAACAAACTCCTCACAAACAACTTCACCAGCACAAGTGACTAAATCAGCTCCAAACCTTTAAATGTCGTTTAATGTAATTTATACCGCCAGTCATATATCTCAGTAGTGTCACAAATCATATTATGATAAGGGGAGGGCTGGTCATGCGGCGACCCGGGCATGACTAATGTTGCCAATTAACTCGGAAATCGGGTCGGAACTCGGGTCCTTTCTGTTTACTTTTTCGCCAGCTTGGATTGTACATAAATATTTGCGGGCCGGTGTCAACGATGTGTGTTTTATTTGTTTTGGGAATATGAATAAACTTTATGCTTCCAATGTGTGATTATAAATTGGAAGTGATGTGGAAGGAGAGTAAATAGAGCGTTGTTGTGTGTTCTAATTTTAATAGGAAATGCGCAGTTTTTCTTTTATCTTAGCATCATAGCAGGGTAGAAGGAGCTTGGTGTTAAAACACTCCGCTCTTCATTTTTCCGAATTCTCGAGGCATTATTGAGCGGCGAAACTTAATGCTACGCTAACAAAACAAACAATTGAGAATATTCAATCATTTCATAGAATGGGAATCAAACCCATACCACCACCTGTCGCGTTTACTATCACACGCTTGTGTCCCTGCGTCGCGACTGGCTCAGATAATATCTATAATTTTATTTTAAACTATCTCTTAGGCACTTAATCCCTTTGTTCGCTTTATAGTATTTTACTAGGAACATAGCTGAATAATCTTATTTCCCAAATATTCAGAACTTTCGACTAAGCTGGTAAGAAGCGACTGTGAAAGCTTTTATGTGATTTTCCGCTAAACTTATTCGAGGGTCTTAAAATATAAAATATTTTGATAGAAATTATAATTTTTTGCGAAGTTTATTCTACGTTACTAAAGATCAAGAAACCGCAACAATACGAAAAACAAGGATGAAAACAATGAAAAGAAATTAGATTCCGGATGGAGATTACGATTTTATACTTCTTCTTATTTAATCGTAATATTAATATAAATGCTTTGGTGAAAATATACGGACTATTTTTAATATCTAGGGTAACGTCACTCGGAATCCTAAAATGATGGAAGACAATTTAATAAAGCCCAAATGTTTATATTATATGTATGTGACAAGAAATACGTATTTTTGTAAATAAAAAGATGAATTGTTCTGAGAATTGAAGATAAAATATGTAGGTGTTCCACAGGTGTGTAGGATAAATGAATTCTGCAAAGACATGTTTAAATAAATTTCATTTTTGTAGCCTAGGAAAAGCGAAGATTTTATATTTCATTTGAGGAAATGTTGAAATGCTGAGTTTGATATTTACACACGGCTTACGCTGTTTGTTTGCAGCTTCACGCTGTATCCCGCGTGTAGTAGGGTAGGCAGGCTCAACACGCAATATACCTCTATAATTTGGGGAAAAGTTACGAACAAAAGTGACATAATGGGAAAGAAATGTCTTATCACTAGGTTCCAAGGTTCCCTCTGCCTACTTTGCTATGCACGGGATACAAAATAAAGTTAAAAAAAAACCTCCTGTGTTATTACATATAACTTAACACAGCAATTTACTATAAGAAAAGAAATTATAAAACACTTCTTTGAAATTTGATCATTACAAATTCATGTTTCTTTTAATCTCTATATATAATACTAGCGGCCCGCCCACGGCTTCGCCCGCTTAAAATACATGATTATTGATTTAAGCAGAATTGATTGACAACTATAATAAAATAAAATAAATAAATAAATCAGCTTCACGCT
>DWQW01008386.1:0-14006 GCA_018249695.1 Heliconius erato demophoon
GTAAAAAGCATGAGGACCCCCCGAAGGGCATGTATGAAGAGGTTGATGACAGTGGACGAGGCGAAAGAGGTATGTAGAGACCGTAGCGTTTGGCGCTCCGTTCTCTCTGACTACCCCGCAAGGGATATATATTATTTTTATTAGGGATATATATATAATTAGGTATTTCAAAATTTTCAAATAAAAAAATGGTGAAGCGCGACCCGGGCTCGCCTCCGACAAGAAGCAAGCTTAGCTTAGCCAGAGTTCTTTTATCTGACACCTCACATGAACAAGCTAGCGGCTTTAATATCAAATTTAATTAAATTTGCCTACCTTTTACGACTGTTATTTTTTAGGATTTTACCACAATTGTATAGTTTTCAGACTTTTCTGTAGATTTTTTCAGATTTTTTGTATTGATTTTTGTGTAGACCTGTAGATGCTAGCTGCCAAATTTCATAATTCTAGGTCAACCAGAAGTACCTTATTAATGTTGATTCTATTTAGTAATTCGAAATACGTGTTTTTTCCATGAAACGGCCATATTTTTTTTTATGTAAATTTAGAAATATGATCTTTTCAAGAAATCAAAAGACCATAGATCTAAGTACATCGTGGTGGTGGTGTGTACGTTAAAAGGTACGCAACCCTAAAAATGGAATAGAAAATATTCGAATAATACTCTAATATAAACATTCGAATATCTTTGTTTACCACCACCACCACCTTCATATTTTTTCATATCACATACCACCTTCATATTTTTTCATTTAAATTTGCTATCACTATATTTTGTAGCAAAATTCTAAAAAAAAACTTATATCACAACACAACAAAGTTTACACGAAAATAGGCATTAAGCATCACACTTGCCACCACATCTGCCAACTACTCTTTAACCAATGTCCATTTCTTAAGTCCACCCTTCTCAGATTGTGACGTCCACCTGGGCCTTTCATATGAATATTAATTCGACCATATCTTGACCCCTGTCCGCCGGCTAAGAAGGCGACTTGACGTATAAATTTCTTAGAGAATAATTAATGTTTCTAGGCTATTTGATTGCTTACACTATCTATCTGTTTTATGAATATTTAAACGTGAAATTGTTTACTTCGTACTTTCTAATTTACATCATAAAGAAATATTTTGTTTGTAAGTACTTAACTGTTGTAGTTTTTGATGTTTATCCGAGGAATATCTGTTATGTATCGTTTTAGAATATTATTTTTTATTATTATCCTTGTCTAAGTATAAAAGATAATAGGATGTAAAAGTTTAAATTTTCATAGGTTATGTCTTAATATACGTAATATAAAAGTAAATGGAAGAAATATTTGAAATATTCTTACATTACAATGTATTTTTAAATACGACTAAAATCATTTGTTGTTTTATCATTTAAACTTTGATGTATGGCTAGAAGGTACCTATTTTGCAATAAGTAACTAACCGAAAGAACCGATTTAACTAGCAAACGAAAAGTATGGTTTGACTAGAAGTCTTTATATTACCCTAAAATTTAAATGCAAGTAGCTCTTACAGCAACTTTTTGTGCATTTTTCTTTCAAATTAGGTAAAACATAAATGTATCATAATGATTTTTTTTTTAATTTCACCTTAAAAGCATTTCTGTATTTCTTCGCTCTGGCAGCGAGGCAAGAATCACGTTCTTGAGTTCCGTCACTCAACAAACAATGCCTCGAAAAATCACCGGAAAGTGGGGAACGGAATGTCTTAGCCCTAGGTTCCCCCTGCCTACCTTGCTGTATGCGGGATACAAGATGAAGTTAATTTAATTATAAATTTTTAATTCTATTAGAATAACATAAGTAATTATCAATAAACTAAAGCAAGACCAACAATTTTGGTGTTATTTCAGAGTCTCCACCACACTATGTTATTCCTTGCGTAACGCTCGGTCAGCTTTGGCAAATATTGTTTTATTTGATTAGCCCTTGCCGACTTGGGTGTAAGACTGGTATACACTCGTGAAGTCGGTGGTAGAATTTACTTTAACTTTTGTGCTTGTTTGAAATTTGTATGAGTAACATTGTAGAAATAAAAAGAAAGTTTTGGATTGTAATATATTTTTGATGCACACAGCAGGGAAGGCAGCGGGAACCTAGTGTTAAGTCACTCCATTCCCTACTTTCCGTCATATCTTTCGAGGCGGTGCGTGTTGAGTGACGGAACTGGAGAGAAGAAATGAAAATATTAATAAATAATAATTCATTCCCCAGAATGCGGATCGAACCCACAACCGTCACGTCACAGTCATATCTTGGTACTCTTGCTCCACGATGGCCTCAAAATTATTAATTGGATAAAATGCTTATATCAGTGTACTCCCACCCTTGTAGCATACGATCGCTCTCGGTCAAGTGAGCGCTACTAATTAGTCAAATATCTTAATTGGATAGAATTTATCTTACGCTGTAATTCAATATGTTGTTAAGAATTTTGAAATTATATTATATTATCTAAAACAGAAAATTTATATTCTGTATCAATTTAGAATTAAATTATTTAAAATTTTCCTACTGTGGTAACCCAAATTGCGGTGTTGAGTTCCACCGTTTCAAAATGCCATGATTTGGATGATGCAAAACGTGAAGATAGAATGTCTTAACCATATGCTTTAAACACATAAAGATAAAAAATGATATGTTATAATTGTTTTTCTAATACTATATTCATACAATGTTGCAGTTTTTTTTTTAGTTTCACAATATAATTCACATGTAATGATGTAGGCACAGGGAACCTGCAGTGTTAAAAGACGCTTCCCCTAGCACCGCTCAACTTAAATGCTGCTAACTGTTAAGTAACAGAACTCAAAGCCGCGCCCGAAGAAATTCACTTTGAAAGTAATATTTATATATTATAATGCCTTCTTAATCTTATTTTAATTTTTATAGTATTAACTGATATTTTATTAATACTTGTTATGCCTACAAACTTCAGTTTTCTTTATACATTCATTATATTAATCGCTATATAGAAAAGCATATCGTCATACATTTTGACCCACAAATGATCAGTAAACCCAACAATCCATAAAAACCCCATATACGACGATATAGGTATACCTACATACTTACTTCAACAAACAGTCGATAAGTATCACAAATGGACGTAAAGTCAGTCCAAAACTAATTCGTAACCTACAATAGATTCTAAATTCGAAATATATGTCGCCGCTCCATCTAGTTCCGGTCGAGTTTGAATATCCGTCCAAGTTGGACTTCCGGCGGAAGCGGCCGCAGTCCACGTCTTTATCTGAAGAATTAACTGGCGATAGTTATTCAAATGCGTTCAGAAGTGATAAGGTGACCTAAATTTTAGTGTGAATAGGTAAGTATGTATAGAAATATATGATTATATATTAAGATTTTTTTTTATACAATCCATGTCAGGGTTTTCTGGTTTTTATCTTCATGTTAAAATTAAAATGACTATATTTTAATGATATACATAATAATAAAAACTTACTTGAGTTCTACAGTGTATGATTTTTCAGCGCAATCCCTACAAAAATTACATTTAAATAAATTCGAAAATGATGACAATTCAAAATTTGTATATATGTAGAGATTCGGTCTGTTCGATCCCTACTCCTGAGTAAGATACCATTAATTTTTTTTTCGGCTTAATAGGATACAAATGTTGACCTTAAAGGTGAAAGATTAATCTTTTTTGAAGCTATTTTCATTCCACCGCTCTGTTAGATAAAGAGCAGCGTTGAATTCCGCCACTAACGCAATGTCTCGAAAATTAGGTGAAAACTGAGGAATGAAGTGTCTCAATACTAGGTTCCCTCAGCAGCAAGCAGTTTTACTTTATATCATGTAATATAATATAGGTAAGTGTTTCATTAATAGCTTTTAAACGTGCTAATAGAGCACTTTGAACTTCGCTAATGTCACGTTGAAAGGAGAAAGTATGATAAACGGTGTTTTGAAAAATATTCTGGTTATCTTTATAATATCGTTAATATTTTTTAGAAAAAAATATTTATTTACCTGTTTTCTCATGTAATAAAATAATTATAAAATTCTAGTGGGCGCGGGCAGCTTCGTCCGCTTATTTGCACCATTAGGGGTGAACTCTAAAAAAACCACGAACCACGTGTTCAATAAAATATTTTTAACAGTCTGAATTTAATATTTTATAAAAATCGGTGGCGATTTAAAGGTTTATCCATATAAACTTTCATCCTCTTAGGGTAAACATTTTTCAAAATCCCTTCTTAGTGGATGTCCAGATTATGATGATAACCATCTGTCCATATTTCACGTTTCTACGCACAGCGATTCCGGCTGTGCGTGCGTCTTACCTCAGTCAGTCAGGTACATGTCCCTTTATATATATAGATTATGAAGTTTAGAAAACACGCTTTTCTACACCAAACACTACAAATATAATAAAATGTGCCCCGAGCTATAAATTATATAAGCTTAAGAGATTTTCTAGTAACCGCTAAAGTTCCACTATTCAGGTTCTAGCTCCATCATCAGACAATCTCTCCGGTACCGTATTATTTTATAGTTTTTAAAAGTATGTTTAACTGTCAAATTTTAATGTCATATAATTATTAAAAGTGGAATTAAATTTATTAGCTTTTATTACATAATTATAATTACAAAGAAACAATAATAAATTGACTTAATGAAAAAAATATTAAAAAAAAATTACATAAGTAGGATCTCAATTATCCATTATCCATCTGAATTTGACGTGACGTTGTCTATTGAGTGGCGGAGCTCATCGGCGTGGCATCATTCGCGTGATAAACATTTTATATTTTATTTATTAAAAAGGCCAGTTAAGGCCAATCGAGGCACAGGGGCACACAGTGTGACTGTAAAACCGACTGGTTGTGGGTTCAATCCCCACTCGAGGAAATGAAATATTTATTTCCATATATTTTCATTTTTATATTTTTATTTCCATATATTTATATTGCCATTTCTTCGCTCTGATGTCGAGGCAAAGCGCGGCGTTCGTTGTCAGTTCTGCCACTCACAAAATTCATCAGAAGGTGGAGAACTGAGTGTCTTAACATTAGGTTCCCTCTGTCTACCCTGCTGTGTGCGGGATACAGCGTGAAGCTGATATAAAGACGAACCTATACACAACAGTTAAATTCTTTAATAATTGCTAAGCTTCAACTTACAAGAACTTTATAACCCCTAATGATCCAAT
Organism: Heliconius erato demophoon; assembly: GCA_018249695.1. Classification (NCBI taxonomy): domain Eukaryota; kingdom Metazoa; phylum Arthropoda; class Insecta; order Lepidoptera; family Nymphalidae; genus Heliconius; species Heliconius erato. The sequence continues at coordinate 5,191 of DWQW01008386.1, forward strand.
ATTAAATAATACATTCATCGTAGCAATCCAAGACAGCTAAAGGGCCGAATTCCACTATATTTCAAATGTAACTCGGAAAGGTGAACAGAAGGGTTGTATATAATTGTCCGGGTGTCAGGGGGTTGGTTTAGGGGGTGGTCAGTGTTTGTGATTTGTAAATGGGCTCAGACCTTAGCCCTTCCTGAAGACGAGGATATATCACGCGCCTTGAAAGATAACTTTGTCGTGGGATTTATAGGAGCTGCTATAATAGATCTCGATTATTTTTGTATCGTTGACGAAAATAAGGAAAAAAATTGCATGGTTTTTACAAGCATCTAAAACGAATACGCAGTTGCTTAGTTGCAGTTTGCCGAAATTATATAACATCAGTTCTTTTTGCAATCAAAACGATAATTAATCAATTTTGTATCAAAACGATAAATTTTAGAAAAAATATGAATATAACATTAATATATTAAGCCTTTATCCAATCTACGATGAAATGTTACAGCATTTTTTACAGCAAATTATTTAAGCTAACTAAAATAAAAAATGCCTCCAGATTCGGCAAAAAGTGGGAAACAGAGTGTCTTCACAGTAGGTTCTTCTGCCCATCCTACAGTGTGCGGGATACATATTTTATTTTAAAATAAAAAAAAGTGACTGTCACACAAAAATGGTATATTTTCCTTGAAACAACTCTTCATAGATACATTGGAAAAGGAACAGCAAGTACAATAGTCTGACGAGATATCTTAAAGGGCACAAAGGTTGCCGCAAATTGCCAAAGTAAGTGTAACGTCCGAACAGAAATACATTATCTGGAGGAAGGCGATCGAAAGATTTATGATGGACCTTGGTGATCCATTTCCAAAACAATTTAGGACTAGGCTTTAACAAGATATATTGTTTGGAAGTGGTATTAAAAGAATATTAATCTATCCTAGTACTTTATAATATCTAAATATACATTTAATATTTCATTTGTTCGCTCTGGTAAAATGAGAAAGCGCGGCGTTGGGAACCGTGGGGAGTAGGAAACGAAAGTGTCTTAGTGAGAACGTAATCTCTTAACACTAGGTTCATAGATCACCACTGCCTGATACAGCATGAAGCTAAAAAAGGCACTTTCTTTCTTTCTGCATAGCGGGAAAGATAGAAAGAATTTAGCTCAATACATGGCATACGTATTGAGTGACAGAATTCACCACCACGTTTTGTCTTGCCACGGCAGAGAAAGTAAAATCATTCGAACCGAAGCCAATGCCAGGTTCCTAGTCAATTGGGGTATTTTTTTAAATAAATATAAATCTGTGTCATTGCCCATTACCCATTGCCCATCGGTTTGGAGAAGTGCAGCTTTGAGTTCTCACAACGTGTACTTTGACTACAAACACAGCGGTTTTAGGTTCAATTTCTATTTGAAGGAACGATTTATTTTCCATTCTCTCATTCTGATACAAGACAAAGCCTGGCGTTGATTTCCGCGACTTAACATGCAATACCTCGATGTGGGAGGAATTGAGAGTAATTGATAAATTATATATCTGAAAACTAGGTTCGCTCTGCTTACCATATAAAAATGGAGGAAATATATTTTGACTTTCATACAAAAAAATATTTATATCCACGAAAAGCTCTGAAAAACTTTCAAAAAGCACAATATAAACGTAAAGATATTATAAAACTTCCACAGTTTATCGCAAACACTCAGCAAAGTTCAAGTTGGCTCTTATGCTCTTAGTACCCACTAGTTTCATAGATATAGGCATGTTTTAGTAGCGATTGTACAAACTTACATTTCTCAGCTTCGCGTCGGGTATTTAGCATTAAATATATGTTTTACCACCTTTTAAAGATTGCGTCTGAGATCGCCGGCGGCATGTGGCACGAAACTCGCGTACTATACGACAGTTGTTATCCCAATATAGTATAGGAGGTGATGTATTTGAAACGTGCTTGTAAATTTTGCGTGCGTTTATTTAGTTTGTTTTCTTATTACAGAGCTGTGTGAAGTTATTCGAGTTTAAGTTATGTTAATAAGCTATGGCAGCCATATTTATAAAAAAATAATTGCTTCGACATCAGAGGAAAGAAATGAAAATATAAATTTAAATAAATATATGATTTCCTCGAGTGGGATCGAACCCACAATCAGCTGCGTTTATAGTCACACTTAGTGCCTTTGCGGCATGACTAGCTTCACCAAATTTATAATAAAAAAATAATATTTTATTAGGGTATCTACTATCATAAAATATTGTCATTTTTACTAAAATATTTGGTTATTATTTCTAAATTTAACATGGCAACACCAGTAAACAATTGTTTAGAAAAAGTTGAACATTTTTGTTAATTATTCATATTAAATTTAATATGTAACGGCCAGTCGTGGCGCATGTAAAGAGCACAAGCGTGTGACTAGAGAAAATGAAATATCTACGGCGTCGAGATCGACCACTCAATACGCAATTCTTTAGGGAACCTTGCTATTTGTGCGAAGTGAAAAAAAAATATAATAAGAATAAATGTATTTACTACGTCTACAGAAAAGAAAAATAAAGTTTTAACAGCTTAAAAACGACCACCAGCTCCTACACTACATCACTTATGCGCACAATCCCGTGTGCCACAGACGCTGTGTGTGCCGTGATGGGCACCGCGTGACTTGGTGCTACACTGTTCCACTTTACTACTTTAGTAGAATTAATCTAATAAAATACGATACAGTTAGTGCTTCAAAACAATAAACTTACTTAACAAAATTGTAATTTTGTTGTGATATAATTCTTTTAGCCTTGTTCTAGAGCATATGTAAACATGTGAGAATAGTTACAGAGTCGTTTTCAATATCAAAGTTTTTACAGTTTAGAATTAAATTTATTTTATATTAAAAATAAACGAGTATATACCTTTTAAATTGACAATATTTCACAACCATATGTTTCATTTGTTTGATCATAACAGTATCCATTGTCAGATACTTATAAAACCTCCAAAGGCGGTTTTTAGAATAAATCTTTGTATAAAATTATTCATATTTTAAACAAATTCTTTAACGATTTTTAGATTACAATATCCATTATAATCAGACCTAGTGCGACAACAGAACAGTCTAACTTTCTCAAAAATTTTAAATGTCGACACAACACTGGAAAAGGGAGTGTTTTAACACTACATTCTCTTTCTTATACGCACAACAAACATAATACACATAAAAATAAAAATAGTAGCAAAGAAACTGCACCATCGACCCCATGATAGATATATACCATACCGTCGGTTTAACACTTTAATGCGCTACATACAATCAGATATTTGTTTTAAATTATGGTAATAAAATGTCGGTGAGAGTCACGAGCGGTGCGCGTGCGCAGGCAGGGGAATTGGATCGGGATCAGCATTAAACCTCTATTATAATGACGAATTTATATGGTAAACAACCGGCCGCTTGTTGTTTTAAGTATAATATTTCTTATGGGATTTGCGCAACTATGTATTAATAATATAAAGTTCTTATAAAAGACAATAAATATAAATAATTTGTTAAAAATAGGAATCGCACGCTTTTTCTTTGTAGGCAAAGAACTTAAAGTGTTAAGGCAACTCGTCCCCACACACCGCCCAAATTTCGAGATATTGGGAGTTGATTGGCGGACCTTAACACCGCGATTTGCTTTATTACTAAAGAGAGAAAACTAAATGTTTCTGTCCCCAGAAAGTGAATCGTATCACAACTGTCGCGTTAACATTCAAACGCTATATTGAAATTTATTCCATTTAAATTAGCCATATAATATATATATATATTGTAAGTTTTTAGCTTCCTATTAAAATTTAATTGTTACATATATATAAGTTGCGAAATCTAACGAATACAACTTCTCTAGGAACTCACTATTGCCTTGTGGACTCAATTTGAAAGCCGTAACAAAGCCGTGAACAAAACATATATGTGCAAATAGTTTCTTCTATTGTGAAATAGAAAAAAAATACTGAATTATTAGCATGTAACATATAAATGAATAATATTTGAACTAAGTTCCTTATAATTACAATAACTTAAGTTATTAAATAAACGGCGAAAAAGAATCAAAAATAGATTTAACCAAAAATAAATATAAGTCATCACTTTATAAATATGTTCTATAGAAATTGATCGAATCTTAAATGTTACTCCAGTATCATTCCTTTCAAATTTACATCCCCAAAACTTAAAAAAAACCAATACACGAACTAAAAGACAATAATTACAAGGAAAGTAACTCTCGAGATGAGTCTACTCGCCAGATAGATAGAGATGTGCAGATTTAATATATCATTGTGCACCAGTGACGCATACTTGGCGCGCTGCAGGAAATGCGCAGTGAGCGATAAGCCGAACGGACTTTGTGATGCCTGCTGTCCGCGCGTCTCCGACTTGGGTTGGTGTGTTGTGGATTTGTTTTGCATTTTTTTTATATTTATATAAAAATAATTAGCTTCACGCTGTATCCCGCACACAGCAGGCTAGGCAGAGGGAACCTAGTGTTAAGACACTCCGTTCCCCACTTTCTGCCGGATTCTGGAGGCATTGCGTGTTGAGTGGCAGAACTCAACGCCGCGCTTAACCTCGACACCAGAGCGAAGAAATGGAAATATAAATTTAAGTAAATATTCGTCGGTTTTGCAGTCACACCTCATGAGGACGAGGACGGACCGGCTTTATATTTATATATTGTTGTAAATTTTTTAAAGTTGTTGGGAATTCAAGAATTAAAGTTGTTTTCTTTAGTATACAGATTCAAGCGGGTTCTTTTTTTATTGTATATTTTTTGTGTATTGTGAAGTGTATTTACTATTATGTATATCGTCGTGAAATAGGATGTGGAAATGATTGGCTGTCACAATTGTTGTTTTGTTGATTTCTGTTGTGTTAATGTCGTGCCAAGTTAAAACGTAAACGTTGGCACTGTGATAATAATAATGGACATAAGACATTTTATGATTACTAAAAAAATTACGGTGCTTTTGTAGTACGTGTAGTGATTTACGTACCTGTAATGTAAATTAAAATTAGATAAGGACATATGTACTTATTTTTTTATTTTTGCACAATTTTGAAAAAACATATACACAACACAAATAAATTAAGATTCTAAATCAATTCTTATTATACACACATCTTAGGAATATTTATAATTTTTGTTTTACGGTGCTTTTATATATGCATGTATATGGATTAACGTAAATAAAAAAAAATCTACTTAATTTTTTATCTTTGCACAACTTTGGAAAAACATATAATTCTATTATTTACAATTTTATATTGTTATTCCACACTTGGGAAAGAAAAATACTTTATAGACAACGTATGGCTTAGCGGTCAGAGCGCTTTGACGGTTTCCAAGACACGCTGGTTCAAATCCCGCTTTCAATTTTTAAATTTTTTATACGTTTTCTAAAAAGTATCATACAATCCTATAAAACAATTCTTATTATATTAGGAACATCCACAATAATCCCACCGTCTAAGCAAATCAGAGCAGCTAGCGGCATTGTTGCACTGATTTAGAGCAGCAGACATCTCCAAACTAACTCGATCTGTTCTCACGTATTAATATATTCTATATTCTATTAGATTTCATAATACTGGGCGATGGGAGATGTATCGATTGGAATTAGACTCGAGTTTGTATAGAGGATTAGGTTGGAGTTTCGTGTCTTTGATATGATTTTAGTTTGTAATGTTATTGTGATTTATTAACGCCTTTTTAGTATAATTGTTTGAAATAATGCTCTTTAGTAATGACTGCGGGTTCTATTAAAAGTTTGTTTTTGTGAAATTATTTTTATTGTGTGGAATATGTGTATATTGCATATCAAATATTTCAGCATGCAGAGGTATTGCGGTATGTAAAAGGTAGAGAAAATAAAAAAAGTATTCCGTAAATCGTATTGGTGTGTCAGCAATCAGAGGGTGTGTGAGCTCATCCTTAGAGAGCGCGGAGAGTACAATCACTTATCGCTGAGCTTATTAGAAAATTAAAAGAAACTTTAAGTCAGCTTCACGCTGTATCCCGCACACAGCAGGATAGGCAGAGGGAACCTAGGGTTAAGACATTCCGTCCCTCACTTTCTGCCTAATTTTCTTACTTTCTGCCTAATTTTGGGAGCATTGCGTGTTGAGTGGCAGAACTCAACGCCGCGTTTTGCCTCGACACCAGAGCGAAAAAATGGAAATATAAATTTAAGTAAATTTAATTTCATTTCCTCGAGTGGGAATCGGACCCACATCCGGTTTTACAGTCACACTTTGTGCCCCTGCGCCACGACTGGCGTCAAATTTGATTTGATTTTTTAAAATAAACTTAAAAAAAATGAACACGCCGCTTACCTCTATTACTATTTTATCACCATAATATTGAGATTATGATCAATTCCAATCGACACCAAAATAAGTGTATCTGGTGCTAGTTTTAAACAGTCATATTATAACTAAATTATAAGTCGCAGTATATAATTTTGCAGTACCAAAGCGGCCATTCGCGTTGTCCTTGATGTTATTTTCTAAACCAATACGGCACATAACAATTTATTGGTACATTTACTAGTTGAAGTTTGTACGGAAATTTGCTGTTAAATTTTAAAGTAATTTTGATAATGATTTCTATTGATAAGATAATAAGATTCGATTTGTAAATGTTGATAATAATTTTGTTGTAAGGCTTGTTTTATCTAAATCGGTCAGCCGCCGTCGTGTGGGGGCCGACTGTGTGACTGAATGTGTATAAGTTGCGGATAGGGTGATCTTAGGATTTTAGCGAAATGACTGTAGATTTTCGATATTAAATTTATCACTTATATAATATATATTATTAGAACAGCTCTTTGACAGCTCGTCTTCGGCCAGTATCATACAGGAGCGAGACGTGGTCGCTAAATCGTCATTTCTGATGAGAAATACAGCTAGCTGCTACGTCTAAAAAGCGGCTGCAGCTAAAACCGATGGCCGCTGGAGCAGAAAGCCATGGTATTCCACCAGGTGGTCAAGATCGCGCGAAACCGCTACATTCAAGTAGCGCAGGACCAATTGGCATGGGTCCTTGATAAAGCCCGTTTTCAACAGTGGGCGTCGAAATGCTAATAAGAAGAAAGTGATGATTATTAAGGTAGGCAGAGGGAACCTAGTGTAAGACAATCCGTTCCCCACTTTCCGCCAAGTTCTGGAGGTATTGCGTGTTGAGTGGCAGAACTCAGCGCCGCGCTTTGCCTCGACACCAGAGTGAAGAAATGGAAATATAAATTTAAGTAAATATTTCACCTCCTCGAGTGGGGATCGAACCCACAACCAGTCGGTTTTACAGTCACACTTTGTGCCGCTGCGGCACGACTGGCCTCAAAAATATATATAAGAAAAAATATTAATATTTATGCAACAAATTTACAAATTCTTGGTTTTTGGAAATTAAGAAATAATTTTAATATTGCCGAATAGATTTGTAACTATAGTTTCGCTACAACGTTGCATATTATATATCAGGGTACAATAGTAAATTTATAGTGAACCGTACACGCCTACCAAATGACAATAATTACGTATGCACCTGTATAATACAGTACCTAGTATAGATTTTATTATTTCGATTTTAGTCTTAGAGGTTTCGTATAAAATTAAATAAGGATGAAAACTCAAAAAAAAACTTAATTTATTGTAATTAATGTTCCTTTCTGCGGCGTTCAGAACCGCCACACGATAACCACGACAAAATATATCGAAAATTAGACAAGGAGTGTCTTAAATAAAATATCTCTGTAAGTATACAGCATAAAAATAGTTTCAAAAACAATGTATTCATTTTATATTTTAGGTATTTTTCTACGATAAACGTCAAATATATACGGTAAAAATAAATAAGCACAGTAAAAAAACGGTAATTTAACAATTAACAGGGTCAATTCGTATTTGTGTCACGATCGAGATGCAAATCCGCTACTGGACTACGCAAGCACTGTTATACCAGGGCTGCTAAACATAGAGGGTGAAAGTGTATGTTATATATACATTTTAATATGCTATATGAATATCTGGAGTAGAACTATTAAGATGTTTAACTAGAGGTTTTTTTTATTAACATTTAATGATTGTAGAAGCAACGATTCTGAGTTCGATTCCCTTTCGAGAGATAAATTATTTTCATTTAATTTTTTCTCGGGTCACAAAATGAAGCGCAGTGTTGTATTCCGGTATTCCGCTACATAATACCTAATGTCTGGAAAATAGAGCGGAAATGGACGAAGGAGTGTCGTAATACTAGATTCCATCTACATACTCTGCTCATATAGCTTAAATAAAAAAAACTTTATAGTAATATTGAGCACAATTCGAAGTCCATCTTCTACAATAGTGAAATTGTTACCTGTATATAACTACATAGCCTCTAAAATACTAAAACATCTCTATAAATTACTAATTTATATAAAACTGGCATCCTAAACGCGGCTTCGCCCGCTTAAATTTGTTACTTATATTATAACTGAATTCTTTACGATAAAATAATAATTAAAAACCTTTACATAAATTTTAGCCTATGTGTTATTCTATTTATAAGCTATATTACTGTAACGTTTCCATCTGATGTAAATATATTCAGAGTTTTTGCGTAAAAGTGGAACAAACATCCATCCACACAAACTTTCACATTTATAATATTACTAGGAAGTACCCTTTTTTCCAATCAATACAGGATAAGATAATTATTAGTAAACAAAATACCAATATTGGGTTCGCAACCCCTGACCGATTAGAGGAGGCACGATAAAAACGTAATTATACACACGAATGCGCATGATTC
>DWQW01008387.1:0-14005 GCA_018249695.1 Heliconius erato demophoon
CAAAGTTTTATTAAAATCAGTTCAGGTGTTTTTTAAATACAAGTATTCATGCATTTCTGGATACTTGATGACAGATATTTGAAGCGGGTTTAATTTTTAAATCACTTACATTTATTATTTTAATTAACCACCAAAGGGCCCACTCTGCATAGACATGAACGTGACGTCTCAATTTATTGGATATTATAATTATTTGTCTATAGACTGAGACCTTTCGATTATATTCGCAGAAATTAATTGCGTATCTAGAAAGTGTTTTTTTAATGTCCATACAGAGTGTATTAATGTATTATTTGCTATAAATGATTTTTTGGTTTCGTTTTTTACACGTTGTATCTATAGAAGCTAGCTCATTATTGCATATGTTTTATTTTATATATTTGGTATGTCACTATCACTTTCTCAGCTGTGGTCAATGTTCTGTGACTTTTGATTTTACAATGTGGTAGAGATTTCAGCTTTACTATAAGCGTTGTTTAGAGAATGTTATTAACTTCATACAATATATAAAATGTTAATTTATTCATGAATATAATTTTGGTTAATATATGCGACACTTTTTTTGTATTTTGATATTTCAATCCATCTCGAAAAGGAGTACAATGGTTAAAAAAAATAGGACAAGCGCGAGTCGGGCTTGCCCACAGAGGGTTCCGTACAAAAATTGGAGGTCTCGAGGTTTTTCTCGAGGTTGTTTTTTTTCAGAATTCTCAACTCGATATTTCCTTTCCTGTTTTCCTGAGATAAAGGCTCTTGACAGACAGAAGGACGGTCAAAAAAGTGATATTACAAAGGTTCCTTTTTTCCTTAAAAGGTTCGGAATAGGGTTATTCAAACAAAATAAAGAAATAAAGAAAAATAAATTACAATTCATTGAAATTAAGTTTCATTCATAAGTAAGTTAGCATGTTGTTTCACGTTTATTTTTGTCCCAGTTAATCTGAGTCACACGCAAGGCTACAGGTTAACATTGCTACTATAAAACTGTAAAAGCACGTACGTTAAAGTATTTTATATGTCAGTTCAGACGCCAAGAGCATTTGTTTTGCGATTTTACAATGCCTTTAGCTCATAGCCGTGAGAACTGAGATGTTATGTGTTATTATTTGTACGCGCTTCCTTCTTGAAAATATAATTTTAATACAAAACACATTAAACACACGTTAAGCTGTTGTATATTGAAATTTTATTCACATACTTAGATATGTGTATATTATAAAATATCCTAAACAGTTACTCAGAAAGGTAGAAAATATAAATGCATAAATAAATAATGTAGAAAAATGTCTATATTTAAATTTGCGTACTTTTAGCTTCAGTTCAATTTTGGCAAGTAATATACACTTTCAATTTCATTTATTTCACACTGTACACATATCAAGGTAGACGGAGGGAACCTAATGCTATGACACTTCGCGGTTCACCTTCCGAGACATTGCATGTTGAGTGGCGGAATTCAATGCCGCGCTTTGTCTACGTCTACTACGTGTACGTGTATCAGAGCGAGGACATGAAAATAGTTCATTCCCCGGGTGGGATTGAACCCAAACATCCGCTGTACCGCTGCGCCACAAAGATACGTACGTACATTAAATATTTTTTGAATTATACATTACATATTTTAAGTATATATGTACATATACATATAAGTATATGGGTATATATTATATTTATGAAATTTATAATTTAATTCTATTTCCTTAGTTTATAATGTTAGAAGATTTTTTGATTTAGTTGGAACACGCATAGACCTGGCGGAATCCCTCGATGTAAATTTGGTAGAACAATGAATCATTGTAAATGCAGTCTGACTGCTGGCGTATGACATATTTTTTCCACTATGTATTTGTACATGGGAAAAAAACGTAAATAATATTATTATATAAACATAATTTAAACTATTTAAAGTTACTAAGTATTTTATTTTATCTTAGAAATATATGTTACTGTAATATAAAGAATAAAATTTCATAAATAATTTAGATCATGAAAAATATATCTAAAATAAAGAAAAAAGTAGAAGTCATCTATAAAAATATATTCGTATAGGCATAAAATTAAATTATATTTATACAATACATCAAACCAAAACTGGTAAATTCAAATTATAATGTTAATCTAAGCGAATTTGTGTGGGCCTATAAGACATAAGATGCTTGATGACTCATTTGATTGAGATGAGCATTTTAAAACAACCATCGTATCCTATAGATGATCTAAATTGATAGATGCGGATAATAAAGACAAAGCAATTACTACCATGCGCCGGAAGTATTATTAAAAGTAATTTTTTATTAGTGATCTCTTTCGATATGACATAAGTGAGAAATAGATTTTTTTTTGGTAGTATTTATAAAAATGTGATTTTATACATTAATAAAATATCAGATATGTGATCACGTGATCTTTCTTGAAAAAAAAACCCAATTTTGCATTTTTTTTCTTAATACATACAACACATAGAGAACTTACTACACTTTCTGCACAATTTTGAGATACCGCGTAAAGCTTAGCGGAACTCAACACTACGCTTTACGGGAAGTCAAAATAATTTAAATAATAATAATCAATTTTCCAAGTTTGTAGCGTGTTCAAACCATCGCATAATATGGTTACATTTAATTTTCGGATTCATAATTCAATTTAATTATTAGTAAAATATTGTAATGTTAATATATTTTAATTTATATCACGAAAAAATATTTTAATAACTATTGTAATAGAATTTATAATATTATTATATAATGTTATCTATAAATAAATACTTACACGATAGCAGAGTGATGTCGCTGGTGTAGCGGAACGGACAGCGTGGGCGGCGGCAAGGAGGACAACGACGCGGGTTGTGGCGACCCACACCACCGAGCCTCGCGCACGTCCGACGAACCTATGCGAAAACGTATTGTTACTTCGGTTTTTAACATATCTTTGTTAGGTTGACCATATCACAATAATATTATAAAGTAAAAATGTACTAACAGAACAAATGTATTTTCAAATTTTCAGCTTCAGCTTTTGTTTTTTCCATCTTCCTCCGCGCTCCACCAGAATTCAAAATATAGCGTGTTGAGTAACGGAACTCAACGACGCTTTGTCATACCAGAACGGGGAAAGGGGGGGAAGTTAATATATCATTGGATTTACAGTAAAACGTTTTCACACTGCGCTACGATGGTGTTTTATTTGTATTGGCACTGTAATCCAACATAAATACAACAATAATAAGGAACTATCTAAACATAAATCTTACTATAAACGTCAATAAGTAATGTATTCTTATTGGCGTACAAAATCATTAACAATGATAGGCAACCAGCCAGCGCAGACGCATGCGCGTATCCTCGTCCGCATTAAATCAATTGCCAATGACTTGAACGTTTACTGAATAATCTACATAGAGGTGAATTACTAATACTTTCATAGTTTTCTTCTTATTGTCTTATGTAGAATTATTTTTATATTTCTTTTTAACCAATTTCAAAAATACGAAATCATTTAAATAACTTTTGAGATGTATCCACGCACGCTTATGATTTTTTTAAATTAGTACATTTTAAACAAAAAGGGGTTTTAATAGGTATTACCACTAGCTTCCCAGGTTCCCCCTGCCTATCCTTATAAATTATGCATACTTACTTCCATATGTCAATGCCATAAGCGAGGGAGGTCGACTGGCCAGCACCGGTGTGGACCCATACCGTTCTCCGCCAGCAGACAGACGCCCGCCAAGTGGCTTGAACGCGATCGGGCGAATTACCGATTTGCCCTGGAAACAATACAAAATATATGTTAATGTAATAGGAAATCTTTTAAAATCTAATATTTAATTATCTTTTTTCATAAATTACTGTTGTTTTAAGGTCGTCGTCATTAACAAGCAGATAACGTTGAAAATAATTTAATAAAAATATTAATTGTTTCCGCCATTCTTTTTCTTTATTTTGTGGCCTCCAACTGCCTTGTTAATTCACGATTGTTAATTCATCATCTAATTCTATTTTAAGCAATATTTTTAACAATAAAAATATGTTAAGTTAATTTCTCTCAAGTTATAAATACGGCTATAATAGGAACTGAATATTCAATCTAACGCTATATCACGCTGTATCCCGCACACAGCAGGGTAGTAAGAGGGAACCTAGTGTTAAGACACTCTGTTCCCCTCTATCCGCCGAATTCCCGAGGCATTGTATGTTGAGTAACGGTACTCAACGCTGGACTTTTGCCTTGGTGCCAGAGCGAAGAAATATAAATAAAAAATAATTCACTCCCCCGAGTGACATCGAACCCACAACTGTTATTTAACTGTTGAGTCAACTTATTGTGCCCCTGTGCCACGGTGGCCACAATTTAATATAAGGGGTATTTACTTGGCTAATGCTAGTAGATATTTAAAAAGCTTTGATAGAAATAATGATGATTCGTCTATCATAAGCATTTTCAATAAATATAAAAATAAATATAAAGATAAATATATATTGAAAATGTTGTATGTTGACATTATCTATCTTCTTATATGCATTCAAGATGCAACCGAACACCCAATCATAAAAAATAACTGGTGAAGGTCAAGATTAATTAACATTAAAATCACAACTGTGCATTTAATATGAAATCTTTAGAAGTAGACAAACAAATACCTATAAACAAATTCATGGAGAAACAAAATTTGAGATGTAAAACAGTTAAGTCGTAAACAGTCATAAATTTGGTATGAATCAAAATTAAAATATATGAACCTTAATGGCTCAAAATATGAAATTTTCTATGAAACTTCTACAAGAATTGAAACAAACAAATTATATTTTTATTCAATTCAAAAAATGCTCTACAAGATTAGTCTTCTTGGCATCGTCGTATCGAGTCAGGTGGAGAAAAAGGAGAGTATACTTAATTAAATTTTCAGGCATTATTGTTACTAAGATATTTCAAATTATCAATTTTCATATTGTTTTCTTTTCTTAAATCTAAAATAATTTAATAAAAATATTATTAAATTATTTTAGATTATTAAATTATTTTAGAAACACATGAAACCTATGAAAAAATTATACATCGAATGAATCCACAACAACATCATTATTTTACTTATAATCTACAATAAATAAATCGAGAGCTTATTACTTTTGTCAGTTGTACTTGTATGTAATGATTTTCGTTACAGAAATTTAAGCTAACAGTTATCTCGCAACGATATCTGCGGAACGGCACGGATTCGGCATTTCGTACGCAGCGACGCAACGAAATGTCACTGTGGAAAGGTCGCATTTACTATATGCGTTTTGTTTAAAAAATATTTGAGATAATATTATTTTATTTAACTCCGTACGTACGTATGTCAATAAAATGTGCAGTTAATTATTTAATTTGTTTGTTTGTAGAAGTTTTTGTAAGTTTAAGGTTTATAAATTTCTAACATTTATTCTTTTTAATGGTCTGAATAAATTTTGTTGTATAGTCAGATTTTTTCGCAGGTAAACACAGACTAAGTATATGACTGGTACATAAATAAATATTTTTAACGCTTCAAAATACATACATAATTTTCAGCTTCACGCTGTATCCCGCACACATCAGAGTAAGCAGAGGGAACCTAGTGTCATAAGGCACTCCGTTCCCCATATACATAATTTTGATATATTAAAATTACAAATATTTAATATATTCACAAAAGTATATATAATACAAAAAGTGGATAATTAAACGACATTTGATAATATGACTGCTATACAGGCTGATTATTTATGCGTTATGCATCGGCCCGATCTGTTGCAATAAGCGTAACTGATATCATATTCGTTTTGGATAAATTAGATACAATAACATTATAATCAAAATTTGTTGCATTATTAACATAATTTGGCCATTGTTTTAATTCACATTTTTAAATAATCACAATTTAGATATACATGTTGATTAGAAAATACAGAATATAATATTTTTAAAAGCTAATGAGTTCACTGATTAAGGTTAAATTGTGTAGCGATAACGATTCTAATATAAATTAGTATACATATTAAATATAAAAATAAAAAAAAGATACTAAGTTAGTGCTAGAATGGCCGAGAGTTTGCTGGGAAAAATATGTAATTGTTGTAAAAAGAGCGATATCGTTCATTAATTTTTAAATCAGAAAAGTAATTTTTAATTAAACGTATTATCGTCATACGAGTTCTTATAAAAATTACATTCAACAGCGATCCAATTCAATATATAAAATAGAGAAAAAAAAATGCATAGTAAGGTATCTTTAAATGTGTTTTACATCATATTTTTTTATTTGAATACTAAATAACTATATTTCTATTGAATATATTTCATATACATATATACTAAAATGAAAAAAAACTGTAAATAATAATATACCATACCAAAAAAATAGGAATGCCGAACAGTTTTATTAAAGAGGATACATTTTAAATTTTTAATCACTTCCACCTACTTACTACATGCATAACACGAAATAGTATAATCTATAAAATATCACAGCCATTTGAATCAATCCAGTTCAAATTTATTATACAAAATAACGTCAGTGTTTAGACAAGCTGGTAATCAAGATAAATGTTTTACACTTTTGACCGTTCAAGTTACAGTATTATGCAAGTCCAGAATTTATATCATTCGGTCTCAAGTCAATCATTTTGTTGCATAATTTGCTTTAGTTCCGGTGTTTAGTACTACATCTGATCTGACAGGCTCGTTTATATTGAGTTTGTATGTTAACAAAGCTTTTGGTTATTTTTTTGTGTTACGCAATTTCTTAGATAATTTTATTATATATAATTTTGTTCACATGTTATTAAAATAAAAAAAAAAACATGAGAGTTTCAATCCCCCCGAAACAACCGATTAAACATCTAATCTTAAATGTTAATTTGAAGAAAATTTACTAATTGTATAGTTTACAATTTAGATAAACCGAATGATATCGATATATGGCGAGGTCGAAATGTTCATTCGTCGGAATCTAAATATTATCGATATAAAGTGGAGTTCAGAGTCTTTATAGCTCTGTGGCAATCTCAAAATAATGAATATTACCATTTTTGTTAAATTCTCAATGTAATCCACTTCCATTTCTGACAAAGATAATTAAATATTTAAAAATAGCAATAATTAAAGGTGTTTTTTTTTTCAAACTCACGCTGTATCCCGCAAGTAGCAGAGTAGGCAGACGGAACCTAAATCTTTTCACTTTGGTTAGTAGTATAGTAGGTATATGAACACCATACTTGATTTAAAATATTATTTACTATTTGACACAGGAATGTAATATCATTTAAGATTTACCCGAACAATAAAAATGTTCGAACAGGTCAACATTATATACAACAACAATAAAACGACCACGAACAAGTTAATCATTTGCAGTCTAATAAAATTTTACGGTCAAGTCGCATTTGAACAACTTTACTGACGATTAATTACTAATTAAAGATTTATATCCCGTTCCTAGTTTGTGCATCGATACCTACTTTCTAATTCGATTCAATGTAATGCCTATAACTGTTGTGTGTTTAATAATATGGGTTGGTAAATAGATTTTGAATGTGTTACGCGACAACAAAACAAAGGTATATTGTAGCTGGCTGGACGTTATTAAATTTGACAGATGTTTTTTTTTGTACTTTTTCCTTTCTTCTGTCATAAGCGTGTGACCGTAAACGCAACAGGTTCTGGGTTCGATTTCCACTCGAGGAAATTAATTATTTAAAATTTTAAAGTTAAGTTAATAGTTGAGGATATTGTAATTAAATTAAATATTTGTAAGTAATAATCTTCTGAGTCTTTAATCTATTTTTACCTTATATAAAAATATGCTAAAATTAAAAAAAAAAACAGAAAAGTTCCATAAATGAAATTTTGTTATTTTTACGAAAGCTTTTTGAAAGTCAAAAACATTGAAACAGGGTCAATTAACGGAGTTTATTATTGTTTTTTTTCTTATTTTGCAAAATTTTATCATCAGATAACAGTGTTATACATATATAGAAGTATCTTAAATAAAAATAATACCGTTTCTTTTTTAATTAATTTTATTAATTTAATTGAAGAAAGCTTTTGGATATATATCGAAACTTTACAAAATATATGCCTAGTGGGTAATTTTTTTTAACAACTTTTACCCCCACTATAAATTTGTTCTTGTAAATCCAATTACAGTGAAATGTTTTTTAATTCGTTTTTAACATTTAAAAATGGGCACCGGACCGTCGAAAATGGATAATAATAAACAAGACGCAGACTTTTAAAAGTGATAATATTCAATGAATTTCCTACAAAAGGCTGCGGAGCTTTAAGAGTCGTAAAGAAATCAATGAAGCGGAATGACGAGATTCGTTAAAAAAAAGAAATATCTTGCCGTCACCGATGTCGAACAAAATGAGATAGGAATGTCAAACAAAAACTGAGATTGCAATGCGTACTGCAAAAGTATGGATGCGATGGCCCTCGGGCTAATACTAATTAGACTTACTACTTGATTTTATGTGTATATATAGAAATTTTAAAAGGAAATAAGCTGTAATATAGACGTGCTTAAAAATAAATAATCTTTATATTTATTTGGTTAATAATTTCTTTCCTTATAATTGTTCTTCATATAAAAGGTTATTTAATGAGTTGTATTGGGAGAACAGCTTATGTTAGATACATTTTCCTTAAGTTAGTATACATATAAGCTTGTATAGAGTAGCGGTGTGCCTACAAATAATTAAAGAGTAGTTAATACCTTATAGTTTTGAAAAATACAAAATGAATATCAAAGGCACTTTTATTAATAAATAATGCACACATATATACATATACTAGTGACCCAAATGCGGCTTCAGCTCCCTAAGGTTATGGTCATATTATAGCCAAATTATATAAAATCTTATTAAATATGAGCTTTTGTGTTATTCTGATGCATAAGCTATATTACTGTAAAGTTTTATCTAGTTTCTAATCTTTTAGCAATATTTTTACATTTATAATATTAATAAAAAAAAAAAATAAACAAAAGGATAGAATTTACATAAAATAATTATTAAGGAAATGTTCTTATTTTACACATACTTCAGTAGATTACAAACTTATCAAAAGGAAAATAAAGTTCTAAGAAAGCTTTTTATTGGCAAGAATGTGCTACAAAAACCGGGATGAGATTGAAAAAGGTAAAACCGCTACAGTACTAGTGTTACGACACAGTTAGCGACCTTGCTGATTACAACAGTTATCTAGTTTTTATCTCAAAGCTGGTACTGGTAGCGTTTCCAATTGAATAATTTTCAATTTTTCCTTAGAACGAATTGAAGAAGTAATAGTAATATTGAGTTTTTTGTAGTATTCAGAGCTTAACTTATTAAGAGCTTTTAGTGTAAAAAGCTCATTGGTCGGTTTCAGTTTAAATGGTTGTTTACTAAGAAAAACGATTAAAAATGATATGCTATTTAAACATTAGTTCTGTGCTTGGCGTAGCGTAAAGTATAAAGTATAGGCATGATTAGTAAATTGAAGATTATTACTATTGTTAACTTTTATGTCTATACGAAAGATACATAAAAGAAACCACCTGTTCTCTATAGATACGCACTAATACACTCGGATTTTCCTGTTCTCGACCAAAATATTAATATTTTAACCATAATTATTTGTGTAAAAAAAGTTAAAATTTATTAAAGAATATAATTGTAGCTATTATTTTATATAATAAAAACCAAAAATGTTTTAAATCATTATTTATTTTAGTAAATTCCAATAATAAAATACAACAACATATAGATATATATATAGATTAACTTCCTCATTCATTATTAAAAACAGTTCACCCAAGCGAAACTCTACAGCAAAAGATAGTATATTCTGCGTAACTAAACATCAAAACAAACAAACAAATCTACCATATCATAGACATATGTAGAAGTTTAAACCGTAGCCCATTAAAGTTAAAATTATATACTAATACTTATTACCGTACATTAACATTTCATTACAATTTGCTTTGGTACACGCAGTCAACGAGCTTAATAGATATTGATAAATAACAGCGAAAAGCAATTTTCTAGTCTAATAAGTAGCGATGGCCGGCTAAGCCTAGATTAATGCTAAAATCAGTAAATGTCTGTGTAATTATCTGACCGCGGAGGTGGAGGTTTGTATCACGTAATGATCGATCATCTTTTAATGTCTTATCGACAAAATGTCTAGACTTTAAGACTAAGAAATTTAAATGTGGTAAAATTATAGCTGTGTGGGCAGAATATACCTAGTGTTAAGACACTCCATTTTCTAAGCAAAATCGAGACGTTAAAATTTATTAATTATATTCCATAATTTAAGTTTTC
Organism: Heliconius erato demophoon; assembly: GCA_018249695.1. Lineage (NCBI taxonomy): Eukaryota > Metazoa > Arthropoda > Insecta > Lepidoptera > Nymphalidae > Heliconius > Heliconius erato. The sequence goes on from DWQW01008387.1 coordinate 10,329, forward strand.
TATACTATTATATGTTTTAATAAATTTTAATGTTTTCTATAATTCCACGTACTTACTATATATAACACAAAGTACGATATTCTTTTATACAGTTTAACGTGAAATGTGTCGAATTCCGTTACAAATACAATAACATTTGGTTGGAAAGAGGATCTAGTATATTATATTATTTATAATATCTACTTAGTATACATCTACGCGGAAAAGAATTTACAACTGTAATTAATTTACTCAGACAAATTACGTTAAGGTTACTCCTTTACCCAAATAAGGATAAAGAAGTAAATAATTACATTCGAACGCTAATACACAAGAAAGTAACATTTATTAATAGTTCCATTAGTTCACCGCGAACGGAGTGATTGAGATTCGCATTAGATAAGGTGCAATTATAAAGTGCAATAGTAATATTTCTTTGCTTTGCCTCCCATACGATACGATATCGATAAAAGATGTAAATTACATTGAGTGCAAATCTTTCAATTTACATTTATATGCAGTATTTATTATATAACAGTTATTACTATACATAAATAGATAAATATAGAACCCAGTACTATATCTATCTATTTATGTATAACAACTTTTAGTAAAAAAATCTTGGGTTAGTTGTTAATATCGTTTATTAAGTTCCGCAATGACTACACTGAGTCTTTAAAATTAGAGGAAAAAAGCGTGATCTGGTGTGTAAGATGCGAAGTAAAGTCTGTGCTAGACAGATCGAAATGAATTGATTTTTTTTTCTTGTTATATTAATTCACATCTTACCCCTCAGCTTTTCAACATCTCTAATTATCTTTTTTGTTTTTTTTTCACATTTTATTCCAATACAACAAGGAAGGAAAAGAAAACTCAGTCTTGAGACATTTCGTAGTCCGCTTTCTGGCCAAATTTGAAATACTGCCTGTTAAGCGACAGGACTTCGCATTTTCTCTTATCACAGCGAGAAAATGGAAATAATTCTTTCCCCAACTTACAATTCAACTAACAACCATCGCGTTTACAGTCACTATTCTAATTATATTTAAATTTTAAAAACAAGTATTGATTCAATTGTAATTAATATCCGAAATTATTGAAAAAAAAATATTGGATGAGATTCTTAGATATCGCAATACATTCTGCAGTAGCAAATACATATCCACGTAGAGTAAACAACTCGCACATTAGTAGGCTATCCGTGAGAAAGCCTGGGTTATTGCAGATGGTTGTATATCTAGATCATTTCATAGGTGAAAGCGTATTAATACAAATATAAGTCTATTGGTATTTAATTTTACTGTTAAACATTTCTGAGGCCGTCGTGGCGTATTGGGAGCAGCGTCTGTCTATAAATGGTATGGTCGTGGGTTCGATCGTCGGGGGAATTAATTATATTCATTCTAATAAGACGGTATACGAGTACATAAATTGCTATGTATATAAACTATAAATATTAAACTTTGCGTATAAATTAATCAATATATTACAAAGGTACTAATAGTAGATTATATTGTTATTAGTAGATTATAAATATTTAAAGAAAAACAACGACTGTAGACGATTACGTGTTTTTATCATTGGGATTTTTTTTAGCTTTATGCTGTATTCGGCACACAGTAAGCACCTGAGAACCTAGTGTTAAGACGTCCGTTCCTATTAAGACGCTTCCGCTCCGCAGAATTCTGGAGCTCTTGTGTGTTCAGTGGAGGAACTCAACGCCGCGCTTTCGCCTAGCTACGACAATGAGGATATGACAATATTACATATTTTATGTCTTCGAGTGGTAATCAAATCCTCAAACTGTCGGGTTTACAGTCGCACGTTTTGGTAACTATTAAATATTTTTAAATAATTATTTTTGTGGTAATTTATTAAAATATTTTTAAATATATACTTTAAAAGTATTAACATTCAAAATACAGCGTGAATCATGACTGTGAGAAAATAATTGTATTATCTAAGATTATAATAATTCATATCATACATGTTTGTGTTTTTTTTCGTATAGTAATAATACACGAAGAAAAGGTAATAAATAACGTAACGTTTTAAACATTCATACTAGGTGTAGCACATGTCTCTATCTGCGTAGAGTGAAAAATCAATTTATATTTACATAAGTTTACACGTATAATAATATTTTATGGCAAATGAAATATCTAACATATCAAAATTTAGCAAACATTAAAGTTTAATAGCTTATCAAAAAAGTAATGTAAAGTAACCTTATCAAAATTAGGTTCCTAATTTTGATAAGGTTTATATAGATATAAAGTTGCTCCAATTTCTAATCAATTTTCAACATAAAATTTTGAAATTAGTAATATTATACAAATCTAACTAACAAACTCGTATATATAATATATAATTATAATGTAGTATTACAAAATATAAACATATTTACACGGTCATTTCACATCATAACCTGACGTGGAGTATCATTGCAAATTGCAGTCTGGTTCCGCAGACACTAATGAATAGGTGAGCAGTGACAGTTCTTAGGGCTGCTAGCCTCTGAATAAAATAATTATTTTTTATTTTATTGCTAGTAATTATTATTAAATTAGGGACCCGTTCGCGGTTTCGCCTGCTTAAACTACTCAATTATTCACTTAATACACTGAATTACGTTACGTGTTTTAATATATAGTATATTGTTGCAAATTTAATGTATTATATATATATATATATATATATATATATATATATATATATATTACAGACTTATATATATATATATATATATATATATATATATATATATATATATATATATATATATAAGCCTGTAATATCTTCGAAAATATTAATTTAAATTACATGCTGTATATGTATAGGGAAATATTGATCTATATTAAATCAACAATGTATTTAATGTACTTAATTGGATAAGGATTAACACGCTGTATCTCAATCATAGCAGGGTAGGCAGAAAGAATCTAGTATTAGGGCACTCCGAATACCACTTTACGCCAAATTCTAAAGATATTGCGTGTTGTGTGACGGAATTCAACGGACAAGAGAGGAAGTACGAAAAGAGTGAAAAAATAAAAAATATTTAATATTTAACTACCACGAGAGGAAAACGAACCTGTCGCGCTTATAGTCGCACGCTTGTGCCCCAGCGCCACGTCTGGCCTCACTTTTAATTTTAAATTGAACTGGCAATAAATATAGTGCAAGCCCTACTATCAATCGTAGCAGCGGAGTTACGTTGAAAGTGTTCGCAGTGGCGAGTAATCATAGTTTGCGTTTTGCTATTTATTGTTAGTACAAGTTTTACTCCTATACACATACGAAGATAATTTGAATTTTAAATATATTTATAACAAAAATTTACTTTCAATTTACCAATACTGGATTATTAATACTGAAAAAAATTTTACTGTTTCATTTACAATTATTATGGGAAAATTTTATTTCGCTGCACCCGGTATCCCGAATGTAGTAGGGTAGGCATAGACAACCTAGTGTTAAGACACTCCCTTCCGCGCACGTTTCCAACGCATTCTGAAGGCATTGCATGTAAGAAAATCAGTGGCGTAGCTGGGGGGGTGCGAGCGGTGCGGTCGCACCGGGCAACAAATGGAAAGGGGCAACAAAGTCTACGATCAATTCTTTTAATTTTTTTTCAATCAAGAATCAAGGAATGTACAAGAAAAATAAGAGAATGAAAATGAAAAATACAATCTCGC
>DWQW01008388.1:0-14004 GCA_018249695.1 Heliconius erato demophoon
CCACTCAACACGCAATGCCTCCAGAATTCGGCAGAAAGTGGGGAACGGAGTGTCTTAACACTAGGTTCCCTCTGCCTACCCTGCTGTGTGCGGGATACAGCGTGAAGCTGATTTGATTTAATTTTTTTTACTTGTGCTCCTGCGTTACTACTAGCCTCATGTTTAAATTACAAATTCAAAATATTCTTAATTCAAATATACTTTTGCAAATATTCTTGAACCGTCCAATGAACATAAAACATTTTATTACCTTAGTATGATAAACGCGGTAAGGTTCTGCTATTAAAAACGGAATAGTTCTGTGCCTAATGGGTTGAAAGTTAGGAACGGAGAGTGCCTGAGCCTCAACTCCTATCCACTTTACATTGGACATATGTTAAATTATATGGAAAGTATAACAAATTCAGAATTCCCAAAACCCAAAATGTAACTAAATTCTAGAATAATAAATAAACCTTCAATTGTAAAACTGAGACCGGTAAAACTATTATTCGTAGCAAAAGTTACAGACAGTTGGAACAGTTCAAAGCTATCCACGAGGTCGAATATCGGTGATAAATAAACAAAATCAGCGATCGGCCCCAAATCAGTTCCGGTGAAGTAAAACTGACCGAATGAAATTAACCTTAAATAAACGTTCGACAGCCGCACGTTCCCATGATTAAAATTCTGAATTTCCTTTTTGTGGGTTCGTCCTTTATACGAGATCTAAATTGCTGTGAATTGAAATTAGCTTCACGCTGTATCCCGCATATAGCAGGATAGGTAGAGCGAGAGTAGCACAGTGTCGAAATATTCAATTTCTTATTTTTCAACCCCAATTTTCGAAACTTAACATGTTGAGTGGTGGAACCCAACGCACAATATGCCTTTTTATCAGAGCGAGAGAATGAAAATAATTGATTTCCCTTAGTGGAATTCGAACCCACAACCGTCGCTTTTATTATCAAATACTATGCCGCTGCGCCAGGACGGCGTTCAGAGTAGTTAATTCAATCATTATTATCAAGAACGTTTACCAATCACTGGTCAAGTAGGGGTGGAATCAATAGTGGTAGATTGCTGATTTTAATATTCATATTTTTTTTTCGAGTTCGAGCTGTTAATTTTTTTTATACGATTCATAATTTTTTTTCTTTCCTTAGGAAGTGCACATTTAAGATTGCAGAAGTGCATATTATTTAGTAGTATGGAAAGCGCTAATATTAAAATACAAGTAAATGTTATGAAAAGTCGTAAAATATACTTTTGTAATATATGAGATTTGTAATTTTATACATGATTTTATATCTTTTTTTTCTTATTTAGATAAATGCTGCAACGTTTATTTCAACGATGAACTGATCACAACATTTCACCAAAGTTTCACCAGAATAATTCAATAAATTTAACCAAACCCTATCTTAAAAGAAAGGTTCATACCTGCGAGAGCGACCTTGCAGCGGCAGATAACAATTGGGAGTTGTTCCCAGCAAATTCAATATACCGAGGTTCACCCCACACCCAACTATAGCCCCCTGACACCTTGTGTTTAGTGTCCACTCGCCCCTCTCCTGTTAGGGGATATAACCACTTAACGCGAAGTCTAGCTGCAATTGAGTTTGGCTACCTCCAGCCAGTGTCCGAAATATAATTGAATCTGAAAGGACAATCTCGTTCACCGTTCCAGCGATTACTTTCGTAAGTTAAACGTGGTTGGGAAATAATGTTCGTTTTTGTATAATTTAGATACTTAACACATATTGGGAACAGATTTGGGGGATTTGTGCGTGAAAAATTGGTTTTTTTATAGTTGTCTAAATTTGGTTTTGTAGTTCGTCTTTTTTCAAGAGTTACCCATTCCATTTGAAGATATATATTCTTATGTAATAAGTCATAGTGTATTTTTTAAAGTACTGAAATGTATATTATTAAAAAAAAACATGAAAATTAATATTTCAGCTTCACGCTGTATCCCGCACACAGCCGAGCAGGGTAAGCAGGGGGAACGTAGTGGTAAAGTCACTCCATCCACTTTCCGGCGAATTCTGGAGGCATTGTGAGTTGAGTGGCGGAACTGAATGCCTCGAAGAATTGAAATAATAATAAATACGTTTAACTAAATATTTAAATTTATCGAATGGGTATCGAACTCTACCAGTCGCGTTTACAATCACACACTGTATCCTTGCGCCGTGACCGACCTCATAAACCCAAAATACCATTCAATCGGATATAGAAAAAAAGAGAGAATATCTCCGAATTCACGTATCGTGCTTTATCTAGGATTGGCTAGCAATATATTGTTAGAAGATAGTTCGAAGCCGATCCGGAGTCCGGCATATTAAACGACGATTAACCCACCGGGCCGCTGTTCTGATTTATGAGAACTATTAAAATCTACGAAGGCATAGAATTAATGGCGCTACTTCAGTTCGCTGCTTTATTAATTGGGACCGAGTCTCGTTGTTTATGAACATTTCCCTTTCGCCCTTATCTTGACCCGGCCGGTCCAATTTGTCCACTCACGTTCTGTACAATTCGGATGGCCATTAAGGACCCTACCTAAGAACTACCTAAAGACGTAATCAATGGACGCCGATTGTAATTCTAATTCGGAAGGAAACGAATTGAAATTCAAATTTGATTTCGAAAATAATATGTCGGACAAGAGGAAGTTATGGGCATAGGTGGTGGGAGAAAGTTTGAACATTTACATTTAAATGTGGGCAGGATAAAATATCACCTTGCGGCGGTGGACGCTCAGAACAAATTATGAACAACAATTAGCGCGGTTGACAAGCGGCGGCGCTCGCGGCAACCTCGCCGTATGTCTGTATATTCTTAATTCTATATTAAATCAAGTAGGTTTGACCCAGTTTTTAATACTGCCCGATGTTTATAGTGATAAAAGCAAAAAATATGAATAATTTTAATTATTTATTGTACTTTGGCTTCGCTTTTGATGTAATTAAATTATAGTTCAGATAGCAAATGAAAGCTGCTACTGGAAATCATTGTAGCATGAGAAGTATAGTTGAAATGCTTCAACAAAAAAATACTAAATATTAATATTTTAAATGTGAAAATAGCCGCCGCTAGCTGTATATTTTCTTTTGTTTCTCTATATGTATCTTTTATTTTTCTACATTTTTTGTGGTGTACAATAAAGTCTACATTATTATTAAATTTAAGCGATCGAATCCGCGTGTAGGTAGCTAGTATAATATAATTTCAAAGTCAGATATTTCTATTAGAACATACGAGGCTGGGGTTGCAGAGGCCGGCGGAGGCCCGATGTAGATGAGATAGGTGGCGGTCGCACGCACCTGCGCCCCCACATGCATTTATCTTGGAGCACACTCCGTTGAACCCTCACGCCGCATGAGATTTCAAACAATAATTAAATCCTTTATCAATGCATACATACATGCAAAGGCGAAATTGTTTAATTTTAAATCAATGGTCATTTTGTATTTAGGTAACTGGGAGACAATTTAACGTTGTTAGTAGATAATAGAGGCCCGTCGTGGCGCAGGGACACAAAGTGCGCCTGTAAATCGACTGGTTGTGGGTTCGATCCCCACTCGAGGAGATGAAATATTTACTTAAATTTATATTTTCATTTCTTCGCTCTGGTGTCGAGGCAAAAGCGCGGCGTTGAGTTCTGCCACTCAACACGCAATGCTTCCAAAATTCGGCAGAAAGTGGGGAACGGAGTGTCTTAACACTAGGTTCCCTCTGCCTACCCTGCTGTGTGCGGGATACAGCGTAAAGCTGAAAGAAAAAAAGAAAAAAAAGTTAATAATAATAATTCCATTGCCGTTTTTTATCTATTTAAAATTAATTAAAATATATTATTGCTTATAATTCATTAAGGGAAAGCGTCACGCTGTATCCTGCATGTAGAAAGGTAGGCATATGGAACCTAGTGTCAAGACACTCCGCTCCCCATTTTCCGCCTGGAGGCATTGCGTGTTAAGTGGCGGAACTGAATGCTGCATGGGAATCGAACCCTGAACCTGTTGCGTTTATAGTCACACGCTTTTGCTTTGCTCTTAAAAATTTATTAAATAAACAAATTGAGTCGTGGTGGCGCAGTAGGACAGCGACTTGTGGATTTGACTCCCACTCGAGAGAAAGATGATTTTGAACTATTGTCATTTCCCTGTTTTGGTAACAAGATAAAACGCGACGTTGAGTTCTGCCACTGAACTCGTAATGTCTCGAAAATGCGTATAGTAGGGAACAAACTGTTTTAATACTAGGTTACAGTGCAATGCTGAAAAAATATGATTCTGTTAGTAAAAAAATTATAGATTATTAGAAAATATTACTAATAATGTATCGAAATGACTCCTCAGGTTATAATAAAGTTCAACGTGAACTTTTTGCTTAGATTGAGTGTGAGGGGAGCGTTGCTATTTGCTATTCTGTAAAAACATGTTTAATTTTCTTTATTGTATGCACGAGTCCTGTGCTAATGTTAGGTGTATTTATAAAACATTTTTTTTATAAAAAATACCTATTTCTCCTTTTTCTCTTTTGTATCTTAAATTTATAGGTATATTTCAATAAACACACTGTGGAAGTTCAATACATGATTTTAAAATATTGTAAAATTTTGTTAAAAAAGAGGCCGCCGTGGCGCAGGCGCAAAGGGTGTGACTGTAACGCAACGTTTATGGGTTCGATTTTCACTCGTGGAACTGATTTATTATTTCTTAATATTTTCATTTCTTCGCTCTCACACCAAGGCAAAAGCCCGGCGTTGAGTTCCACCACTCGCCTCGCCTCGATGCCTCGAAAAATTCGGCAAAAGGGGTGAATGGAGCGCCTTCACACTAGGTTCCCTTTAACCTGCTATATGCGGGATACAACGTGAACCTGTTGTATTTATTTGTTAAAAAACCACTTTTATCAAATGGCTAAAAAAGATTTGAGATATGGACATCTCTTGCTAAATGTTCTAACCAAACTGCAGCTCCGGCTATCTGTAACGTTACCTTGATACGTCCCTAGAGCAATGTCACGTCAGGCCGACGTAACCGCGATCAGCTATAAAACCGGCCCTATTTAGATCATCTCAGCTGTCTTCGCTTTTTATATCCCATTCTTCCCAAATGTCCATGGTAGAGGAAAGTAGGTCATATGTCCTTGTAATAAAGGTGAAGAAATGTTATGGGGAATTACAGACACGTATCAGTAAGGTAAGAAAGAACTGATAAATTTTATTGGCAACCGTGTTTTGGTGGTCGGTAGTTGGAAAGGATGGTGGTACTTCAATTGCGATATTCAAGATTTTCTTTTATTTCTGCATTGACATCAAGAACCTATAATTTTGTCGTAAAAATATCTTCACGCTGTATCCCGCATATAGCAGAGTAGCGATATCGAAACATAGAGAAAACACTTGATTCGATAGGTACTTTTCGCTCCAAATTTCGCAACATCGTGCTTTGTCTTGATACCAGAACGAAAAATAGAAAATAATTTAAATATATAATGATTATTATATATTTCATTATAGGGAACCTACCGTCAAGACACTCGGTTCCCCAATTTAAATTAATTAAATTTTCACTTTAATTAGAAATGCCAGTACCTATAGAAATATCGATACCAGTTATGTATAGGTAATTCCACGAATATCAACATTTTCCTTGTTCACGGCAGTTATTGAGTAAACATGTTTACTCACGTCGATACTTACATTGAATACGGAGCTTGGTTTATCTATTACGCGTTTCATCTCATATATCTACTTATTAAAATTATATAAATTTCACGTCAGTTATACTTGTTTTGATGGCTGTGAGTAGAATTGTTTTGTTTTTAGTTTAAAGTTGTTTTGTACGATTTTGTTTATTTTATGTTGTTGTGGTTCAAAATGCGGTCTTAAGTTTCTATTCTCAATGTGCGATGTTTTGAAATTGGAGAGGACAGAGTGTCTTAACAATAAATTCGATTTGCCTAACGTGCTGATTGTCTTATAATTTTGAGTGTTCATATTTTTGTCTGATTAACGGAAAATATTCAAGAGTTTGAGAATATTCAAGAGTTTTAGATAAATGCTAAATGTATAGATTTTTTAATTTTTCTATTCAACTGTATACTATTTTTTTTAGTTACTTTTTTCAATAATTACTTAAGTGTATAATAAATATTTTATGAAAAATTGAATAATTATATTTATAATTAAAACGTAAACGTAACTTTTGAAAATGTATAGATGTAGCCACCGCTTTGCACGTAAAAACGTTATTACCATTTGACCACGCGGACGAATTCACAGATAATATATACCTATGAGACACCAAAAGAAGCAATTAAATATTGCTATTTTGAAATTAAATTAAATTAAATTATCTTCACGCTGTATCCCGCACACAGCAGGGTAGGCAGAGGGAACCTAGTGTTAAGACACTCCGTTCCCCACTTTCTGCCGAATTCTGGAGGCATTGCGTGTTGAGTGGCAGAACTCAACGCCGCGCTTAACCTCGATATCAGAGCGAAGAAAATGGAAATATAAATTTAAGTAAATATTTCATCTTCTCGAGTGGGGATTGAACCCACAACCAGTCGGTTTTGCAGTCACACCTCGTGCCGCTGCGCCACGACCGGCCTATATTGTTATTTTATTATATTTATTTAAATTTACAATTAAATTATTATATTTAATTAAATTTATATTTTCTTTTTTCTGATTGAGGCAAAGCGCGATGTTGATTTAAATCAACACCGTGGGAAACACTAGGTTCCCTCTGCCTACTGTGAGCGGGATACAGCGTGAAGCTGATTTAATTTAACTTGATTTAAATATTATTATAAGCAATGATTATATTTAGTTCAACACACGTTCTAAGAAGGCACCACAGGTCATTGTCAATAGTAAACGATATTAGATAAGATGTTTTGAATTATTGCGTTGCATTTTGCACGAGTTTATTTATCTCTTTAATTGTTGGCCTAACGAACTAAGTACCTATATGGCTAAGCTTGTGGGAAACATATTTAATTACACATTTTTAAGGTTCCGTAACTTCAAAACGAAAAAAAAACGGAACCCTTATAGGATCACTTTGTTGTCCGTCTGTCAAGATCTTTTATCTCGAGATTGCGTGATATCATGCAGATTAATCATCAAATATTTTTTCAATTTATAGAAAATCAAGCTTCTAAATCAACGCCATCAAAATATACGAGAGTTTATGTATCGTTATAACTGCATTTTGTACGAAGTTCGTACTTCCCATGGACCTACAGTTAGAAAATTTGGCAAGAAGTAAGAACTTGCAGTACAAATAAAGGAGAAAATCCAAATTATCCAGCTGTAAATTTGTATACTTCCCGTTGGCACAGAATACAGAATGTATGCGAGTTCGATTTGACCTCTAGCATTTGACAGTGGCTTTCTTTTGCATATTATGTAAGCTTTGAACTGGTGGGCAATTAAAATTGAATGAAAATGTCAAAAAAGAGTAATTTTTCCCGTTTTTATTTATTTTAAGCTTTGTTTTAAGTATTAGGAAAGAGTGGATTAGTATTAATTAAAAAATATGAAAACATGCCTGTGACGATACTGTAATTGATCTTCATCTTCAAACTTATCCTAACATCTTAACACCTGCTGGTGAGTTCCACCAAAGAGAATGACAAACAATTCGTCCCATATTTTACATACAAATATTCCTAAATATTGGAAACGCAACGGTTATGGGTTCGATTAACAACACTTACGAAAATGGATTATTATTTAATAATATTTTCATGTCTTCCCTCTGTACTAAGGCAAAGTGAGGCGACGAGTTTCGCCACTCAACACGCAATATCTCAAAAATTCGGCGAAAAGTAGGAACGGAGTGTCTTAATACTAGGTTCCCTTTGCCTATCCTGCTATTTGTGGGATACAGCGTGAAACTGAAAAAAATGCCCTTAGTGGGTGTGCTTATTATTTATTGCACTATTAAAATATATATATATATATATATATATATATATATATAAAAACTATCTTTAAAAATAATAATAACTGAAATATAGTCCGCTCAGTAAGCACGTAACGTGAAAAACTTATTTACTTTTATTGCCACTTATATTCGAAGATTTGATGTCTAGAAAAGCCGGTGACAGCGGAATCCTGAAATCTATTGGTAGCCATCGGCGTACATAAAGGGAGGATCGGGTACGCCGCGAGGTGTTCTTACATAAAAACTCAATCTCGACAAATACGATAAAGATATGGTGTGATTTGGAGATAATACGCTCCTGCATGTAATGTTATACGAATATTTATAGTATATTATACTTCACTTTTTGTGGTTTTGATTCCTTTTGGTTAATTTGTTAGAAGGGAGTAAGGTGTATCCATATGCGGGATACAGCGGGCAGGGTACGTTGAGGGACCCTAATGCTTAGATCGCGATCCCAACTAAGACAACAGTGATTTAGCTCCCAAGATAGTAGTACCGATTTAAGTTTAAGCATCACGAGAATCATAATATGTTTTTAGCTTCGCGCTGTATCACACACAGGTTTCGTTTTCCATTAAAATATTTCTGTTCTTCACTATCTGACGAATTCTTGAGCCTTTGTGTGTTGAGTGACTGAATTCAACGTTGCATATCAGAGCGAAAAATATCAAATATTTTATTCCACGAGTGGAAATCGAACCCACAACATTCGCGTTTAAAGTAGCAAGCATATGCCTCTTTTTACACACTACAGTATCAATTTATAATTAAATGAAATCGACATATTAGGGATAAGATAAACGTAAACATATAGACAAAATATATATACATAAAAACTTAAGTTTTCCAAATGCATCAAGATTGCACGCTAGCAAATATAGAGTGTATGGTGTGGGTGTGGGTGCGATCGCGCCGCGGGCGGTCGCACTGATACCTCGTCCCGCTGGGGCGCGGGTTGTCGAACCCATACCTAAGTAATTTGATTGTCCACGCTCTTATGACACTGAAATAACTTTTTATATGACTTTTCTTATAATATGTTTAAAGGATCTTTTTTTTTATTTTTCATTTTTTTTAGCTTCATTCTGTATCTCGCACGTGGCAGGGTGGGCCGAGGGAACCTAATTAATTAAAAATAAATAAGGGAACCTTAAGACATTCTATTCCCATTGAGACACTTTCGTTTTCGTTTCCCCCGAATACTGAAGGCATTTCGTGCTATGTGATGGAATTCAACGCCGCAATTTGCCTCGTTACCAGAGCGAGGACATGAAAATATTAAATATTTCATTTTCGAGGAAATCGAAAATCGAACCCACAACCAGTCACGTTTACGGTCGATTGATTGTTCCTCTGCCACCATTGACGTTAAGATTTTTTGTTACTTTATACAAACACGATTAATGAAGAAGAATCAATCAACTTAAAAAATATATATATAACCATGGGCGTATCTATGGGTATTTTTTGGGGTTTGGACTTTCGTTTTCAAAAGATATATTTGTATTGAGGTATTTCTTTTTCTTTTTCCAGGCAAATTTTTATTACTATTATTTTTATTAGACCCAGACCACCCCCGCTTCCTCCCCCTATACCAACATTCTGAATAATTCTATTAAAACAAAAACACAATCTAATATAACTATAACTATATTTAAAAGAGAAATAACTTAACACAAGAAAAAAGCGAAGCGAGCACGACCGACCAAAGGAGCGAGATCCGATTGAACGGGACTTCTGCTAATCTAATTACTTCTTTGTATCCCGGCTGTTTTTTTTACAGTCGCTGATATATTTTTTAATATTCTTTCTCTCTTCAGAGCTCAAAGGCGAAGTTTAGTTATGAAATCGTTCGAGCGTTAATTGCAGACGCCCAGTGGCGAATATTAAAGGCTCGTGTGCTTTATATAGCTAGTTAAGTTAACCTCGCTACACGAGGAAAAAATAATATTTAATTTGCAAACTTGGATATCTTCCACTTTGAATGTAATCACGATGCTTTCCAGCTGTATATTTTGTAACTCGATTGCAACAACTTTGTGGATGTCAGTCGTGGATTTTTTTTGGAGTAGCTAAGCTGAAGCTATTTTTTTTTATATTTATTTAAGTTATTTTGTGGAGAATTTTAATTTTAAATGATATACGCTTTTAGTGAATGTTTGGTTTTGGTTTATGTGATAGCGTATACAGCATATGTACATACATACGGTATGCTTTACATAGCCTAGTACTTACTGCTTTGTGGAAAAAGTAGTTTAATGTAGTTTATTTAGTTTCTAGTCAGATATATTATGTTTTTGATTACCTTACTTAAAATTCTGTATTTTGTTCCAGAGTTAAATTATTTGTTAAGAATCTCAGTTTCTATCTATATATACATTTTTTGCTTCAACAAATGTCACATTAATTTGAAGTATAACCAGTAGGTACCTATTGAAAATATATTTTTTTATTTTCCGCTCATTTTTTGGAATATGTCAACATATTCGTTCGCTTTATAAAAATATTTTCTTCCATAGTTATTATTTATCAAAAACAAGTTTGAACATATTTGAAAAAAAAACTTGGAAGGATCTGAACCCACACCGCACAAACAATCCTACATATTCTCTAAGCCCGTAGCTTTTAAATAAAGAAACAAGAATCGACCAAGCACCTTAACCACTTCATGACTGTGGAAAATGAAATGATGCATTAACGTCGACTATAAAAGTGAAGATATAAAAACCGTCACCTGGACTCCTCTATCGTCCTAACGACACTGCACGCTTCATTACCCGCAGATAAAAAACAACTCTAATGAGTTCCCCGATTACCGATCACTAGGAAAAAATCAAATCTTAGTCATTCAGCAGAATTACTATAGAAAGTCTCGTTGAATCGTATTTGGGTTCAACGAGCAAAAATTTGTGAAATTTAATAGGTTATTTCATTTGAATATCTACGTATCTTAAGTATGAGTTGGTACTTCTTATATAATTGGTTCATAAAAAAACAACAGATTTGTGCCTCTGTATTTCATTTTCTGCTGTTGTAGACTACGCGTATCACATGCAGAGAATGTAGATACAGCAGTATTTGTCACTTAAGCCCCGTTCTTTTTGGCGACCCCACTAAAGAAAAAGTGGAAAAGTAGAAAATACTCTCCCTTGTTATATCATACAACATATGCATAATTTAAAGAGGAAAATCTTAGAGTGTTTGAAAAATTTTAAATGACATTTGAGTTATATATTCAATTTTCAAAACAACTTATTTCATGAAAATTCTTGGCAAACTTGAACCAACGATCATAACACGCTACAGATAATATTACTCACATTAGTAACAGCTTTAGTTTTGCACCAATAAAAGTAATATACTGAAACAATCAAATAAGAGTCAAAATATGAAATTGGACCTTCGAAGTTTCCACATTACGCACAGACCACACCGCCCCGCCTATGGACGCTGAAACGTAAACTTCCAAGTTCCAAGTAATAAAACAGGTCTGGTACTGCAGGTCCAGGGAGGCCGTTATTTCCTTACTGGGCCCAATAAAACCAATTAAAACCTAATTAGAGGCCGCGATTTTTGAACATTAAAAGAGGGTAGAATTAATTTGTGGGCAATCATTTTTATTGCTTTCCCCAATAATTACAATATTTGATATAATAATCTCTGCATCTGACTTTGAACCAGGTGGAACCTGGTGGTGGCTGGTTATTTTATTTTATACTAAGTGCTTTATATCGAGCGATTCAGCTAGATGCTACTATGGTGATAGATTTTAAAAGTTGTAATGGATAACTTGAAATAGACTATTTTTAATTTATCTTAACGTGTCTTTCGGTTTTTAACGCTGATCCTATGCATAACGTCTCCATTCTCTGAACTGTATCTATTTTACGAGGCAATTCTTACTCTGAAATTTGCTTAACCAGAATATAGATACGAAAAACACTTTATATTTTCGAATTTCTAATCATAACATTAAGAGTTTTTAACATTTCTAAAATATTATTAGTTTGAATATTAAGAAAAACAACGTTTATAAAAGTAACGTAAATTAAAATTTTATTGGACTTGAACCCTTTTGACCACAAAATAAAATTTAAATGATTAATCGCTACATAATTAAAGCGCTTCTCTCTCACAACTTACTACCTAGCAAATTCAGATATAAGAAAAATCTTGGACCACATCAGCCTCAAGATCCGCTTTGAGGTTCCACTGAGTTCCACTGAATTATTCTGTTTGTCCGAGTCACCAAACATTTGCCTTAATGCTCTATTGTTTAGATTGCAGAATTCTTTACGATTTCTTTGTTCTTGAGGTATAAGACGGCTGTCTTAACAGATCTAATTAAGTACTTATATAGGAGGATGATAATATAAGGGGCCTTTAGCTAGTTAAGAATGAATGGCACGTTTATCTGTGAATTTTAAAGTTTTTTAGTAAAGAAAGAAATAAGAACTGATGAGCTGATGGGACTTTATTATTTGCGTTATTTAGGTATATAAAATTGTTTCATATTTTACTTATAGATATAGAGTTTACTCTGAGAATGAAATATTTAAATTTTCTCGCTCTGGGAGGACAAAGCATAAGTAGGCATCAGTTCCGCCATTCAACACAAAATTGGGCGGAAAGTAAGAGCCGAGTATGTCAATATTAGATTTCCTCTATTTATGCTGTTATACCTATGCAGAATAAAGCGAGAAGTTTAAAAAAAAGCAATTCTTATACTTATTCCTAGAATATTTTAGAAAAAGTATTTGACAACATACCCAACCATTTTACATATTTACACATGTAAGTATATGTAAACAACATAAATTAAATTATTATAGAAAACTTCTCGATACAGGCAATTGGGTAGGCTCAAAAGTTAGAAACAAGGCGGCCATTTCCGAATACGATAAATTGCGAGTCGACGGCGACCGGCGGAGTCGCAGCCGTCATTAATTCATTAATAACCGAAATGAAATCAACTTTCCTTCCATTATCGCCCTTTCCATAAACACCTTAATTCTCATTAAGGGCCGGTCATTTGGAGGAAAACAAATTAACTGGAATGCTCTCAGGGTTGAACTTGGTGCCCACTGCGGTATAGCTTCGCAATGTATAGTCCATAAAAAATTGAAAAATTAAATTAGCTTCATGCTGTATCCCGCACACAGCAGGGTAGGCAGAGGGAACCTAGTGTTAAGACAGTCCGTTCCCCACTTTCTGCCGGATTCTGGAGGCATTGCGTGTTGAGTGGCAGAACTCAACGCCGCGCTTAGCCTCGACACCAGAGCCAAGAAATGGAAATATAAATTTAAGTCCAATTGATGGATAGCAATTGAATTGTAATGACAATGACTGTTACTGTATTTTTTTTAATAATCATCGGTGATTCATATTTCTTGAGATCAGTCGCGACAAAGCGCGGCGTTGAGTTCCTCCAGAATTCGGTGGAAAATGGTCAACGGAGTGTCTTAATACTAGGTTCCCTCTGTCTAACCTGCTGTGTTCGGGATACAGCGTGACGCAAAAAATATACCTTTAAAAATAATTGAAAGATTCAAAACTTTAAAAATAATTGTTGTGGATTCAATTTTACAATCTATTGAATTATTTTTTTATTCTTCGCTCTGACAAGAACACATATTCCGGCATTGAGTTTCACCTATCAACACGCATTATCATCAGAGTCCCTCTGCCTAATATAGTAAAGCGTGAAACCATAAAAAATATAGCATTCACATTTCAATGGACAACAATCTCTATTATTCCAGGAAAGTTTGATAGCGAACGAAATGCCGCGCGATTTTTGCTAATTATGGGACGATCGACGTTACGACGACTTCGCGCTTGAGGAGTGGAAGGAAGGGGTTACTGCGATTTAAAACTCATTTTAATTCTTACTGTTTTGGTATTATTTTGGAAAGAAATATATATTATTGTTAGGCGAACCAACAAATCAGACACAAAATCCAGCTTTTACAATAAATTTATTTACACTTGTTATATACACATATACTCTCGTAGTCACAATATTGAAATATGAATTGTAATGACAAGTTGT
>DWQW01008389.1:0-14004 GCA_018249695.1 Heliconius erato demophoon
TATTTCCATTTCTTCGCTCTGGTGTCGAGGTTAAGCGCGGCGTTGAGTTCTGCCACTCAACACGCAATGCCTCCAGAATTCGGCAGAAAGTGGGGAACGGAGTGTCTTAACACTAAGTTCCCTCTGTATCCCAGTGTGAAGCTAATTTTTTTTTTTTTAAATAACTAGCGGCCCGCCCGCGGGTTCGATTTCATTTAAGAAGGTAATCTTCACAAGCAATTCAGTTTTGTTTACTTTATTGTCTGTCTGTTTGTACTATGAGCAATGGTCCTTTAAAAATATATATGTCGTTTTTATGTGAAATTTCACTTAATATATGATTACATGAATCTGAAACGACATTTTACTAAATACATATTATACAGTTGAAAATACAGATTTATGACAAAAAATTATACATAAGTATAAGTATATCGTTCGTTATATTCACAGGCACAACATGCCTTGAGTTCATTCAAATTACGATAACTTTTTTTAATGAACCAATTTTGATAAAACAAACTTTAAATGATATTCTGTGTGAAAACACAGCGAAAGTTTTTAGTAAATCGGTTCAGTACTTTCGGAGATTACCGTGATACAGACAGACAGACAAGAAATTAAAAAACAATATATTTTTGCTTTCTATTATTCATTTCAGCCAAAATTACTAAATGTACAGACAAAATATTTTTACTGTCTTATTATATATAGAGATAATATTTGTAATTTAAAAAAAAAACAAAGAAAATTCAATTTCAAATTCAAATTTCAAAATAAAGAAAAGAGAAAAATAATAAAGAAAATTATCGATTCTTTATGCACTTATCATGCTCAAAGTTTAAAAATAACAACTTTTTTTTTATTCGAACAACCAAAAATGCCTTGACTTTATGTGGACCACACGTCTATCAACTTAAGCCTACAAGACTTTAGACTTTATTATTTTTTGGTTTCACGCATTGTTCCTAGCAGGTTAGCCAAAGAGATTGGAGCGCCAAATGCATGTGTCTCTGCATGCCTCTTCCGCCTCGTCCACTGTAATCAACCTCTACATACCTCCCGGGTTCCAAGCCTTTTTACGTGAATTCATCCAGTCTCATCAGGACTGTTTTTTCGAAAGTCGACCAAGATCTCCTTTGTGTTGTGCCGCACATAGCAGGGTAGGTAGAAGGAACCTGGGAACCTAGCGTTAAGACACTCCGTTCCCATAGGCGGCATTGCGTGTTGAGTGGCGGAACTCAACGCCTAGCTTTGGATCGCTACCAAAGCGAAGAAATGAAAGTATTAAGTATTTTATTTCCTGAAGTGGGATTCGAACCCATAACTTGTCGTGCAGAACTCATTACAGCCGCACGCACCTGAGCCAAGACTAACTTCTTGGAACTTTTGTATATAAATATGAAGCAAAAGCTGTTTCTAGCGATAATGTACTTTAACTATATGTTATACATTCAATTTAACATTGAACTTAAGCTGTATCAACCGACAGGCCTTATTATCCAAAACTTCATTTTAATAAAGTCATAGAAGTCTGTATCAAGGTCCCTTCCGTGGCTTAAAACAACGTTTACCATAAACCAGATTGGTCGAGGTCGTTTTACGTTATTTAGAATAGAATAACATTAGACATAGAAAATAAATAATCAGATCTCGTATAAATTTACATTTTTATTTTCTTTCCCCCTTTAATGGAATTTGAACTAATAAATATTGTTTACCTAAAGGTGGGCACCTTTAGGTCTAAGCTCTAGGGTTTACGCGTCTAATCATTAATTATAAAAAAAAACGCGATATTCAGTTCCACTTAATGTCTCGTGAGGGGCGGAGAGTGGAGAATTAAATGTCGTAACACTAAGTAGATAAATTATATACGAGTAAATATTTTTAATCAATAAAAGGATCATTATTATATCAAGATCATTGTTTTATAACACAACAATATACGTATCTAATCATAAATATAATAATATGTAGGTATATTATATAACGTATTATTATAAATCTTTTAAATGTAATTTTAAAATAAAACATAAAAGATATCTTCGTAATAAATCTGGTATTACTTATACAAACAAGTTATTCCTTTGTCTTTTTGTTAATTTCAAACATTTAGGCTTCCTGTGGTCATCTTGATAATTCCAAAACATGTAAGCTTACGTCAACTCAAATCTTGTATTCTTAACTGTATCTCTGTGGGTGGTAGTCAGAGAGAACGGAGCGCTAAACGCTATGGTCTCTGGATACCTCTTTCGCCTCGTTCACTGTCATCAACCTCTTCATACACGCCCTTCAGGAGGTCCTCATTTTTTTTACGTGACCTTCCTCCAGTATCTCTGGTACTGTGTTTTCGAAGGTCAAACGAGGTCTCCGTCTACCTCTCTTACCGCTCAGTTTTCCGCCATAAATCTTTTATGTCATTCTTTCATCACTCATTCGTTCGACGTGCCCAAACCAGCTGAGCACGTTCTTCTTCATTCTACTCGTGACATTCTCACTAGTACCCACCATTCGGTGTACCTCTTCATTACGGATTCGATCAGCTAAGCTGACTCCGCATATCCTACGAAGAGATTCCATCTCCACAGCATTTATCTTTCTTTCATTCTTCTTCTGTAATACCCACGTGTCGCTGCCGTATAACAGTATCGGTACCAACACTGCATTGTGTACGGCCAGACGCGCAGCTGTGCTGACGTTTTGCCGTCTCATCAATGCAGCTAAGGCACCGTTAACCTTGTTACCAGCAGCAATACGCCTTTCCTCATCTATCTCGTATCTTCCACCTCTACTGCATATACTTCTCGAATATACCACTTCATTCGTTAGTTCTAATATTAACACTGATCTTGTATTCCGTCTTTACTTCCTTTATTTCAAATACCAGTCTTACTCGCATTCTGGCTTAGACCATTATTTTCACACCCTTCTTTCAAAGTAGTGACTAATGCCACGCAACTCGCATTCTGATGATGCAATGAGCACTGCATCATCTGCGTACAGCAGATAATTTACACTCAAGTCACCTACTTTCACCCCCATATCACTTTGTTTCACTCCTTGGTGCCAACTATCCAAATACAAATTGAAAAACCAAGCTGACATAGCGCATGCTTGTTTAACACCCGATTGGATGTCAAACCAGGGCGCCATGACAGCTCTTACTCGCACGCAGTATGAGTAATCTCTATAAAGAGAATTTACAGCCTGCAGCAAGGTTCTGCTCACATTATACCGGAGTAGTATTTCCCATAATTTAGTTCTCACAACTCTGTCAAATGCCTTTTTCAAATCCACAAAAATATTAATAATAGTCATATATTTAAGCTTAAAGGTCAGCTTTGCGCTCTATCCCACAGCAGGGTAGACAGAGGGAACCTAGTATTAAGACACTCCGTTCCCCACCTTCCACCGAATTCTGGAGGTATTGCGTGTCGAGGGGCGGAACTCGACACCGCGCTTTGCCTTGACACCAAAGCGAAGAAATGAAAAAATATAAATTTAAATAAATATTTCATTTCCTCGAGTGGGATCGAACCCACAACCCATCGATTTTACAATAACACTTTGTGCCCCTGCGCCACAACTGACCTCATTAAAGTTTAAAGGGTTTTTTTAATCTATATTTTCTTGACAACTTACGTCATAACGACCAAAGTTGTCCTTAGTATGTTATTTGAAAATGTTAATATAAAAGCGATGTCATATTGCGTTGTCATTTATGAAATATTTAAATGATATATACAAAGCTATTTAAAAAATTCTTAATTTATATAAATCACAAATAAAAGTCAAATTTAAATCTGTATACTTAGAATAAAATTACGCAAAGAAAATGTTTGTGACATTAGGTTCCACTCAACAATCTTGATGCTCGAAAAGTGTAGATCTAAATACGCTTTCGCAACATTTTGTTCGTTCTGCGAAAATTGATAAATAACAAAAGAACACGATTTGTCAAAAAAATATATATAAAAAGAAGATAATTATCTCTGTTTACCTTGCACACTACATACAAGACGCGTAAAGTTAAAAAATAACAACAAAGTCAGCCAAGTGTGATTCAGGCTCGCCCACTGAGGGTTTCGTATCAATTTCAGGATTATAATCGGGACGTACAACTTATATATGTTGACAAAGTTAATTTTGAGGGCGCATGCAATTATTTTGTATCAAAAAAACCATAATTATCAGCTTTATAATGTGGTTTTTCTTCTCAATTTCTATTTTTCGTATTTTTTTGTTAATTTGTACTGTAGATAGTTGTGGCACAGGAGCACAAGCTTGCGAGGTTTAAGTTAAGGTTTAAGCGTGGCAGGTTGTGGGTTCGATTCTGACTTTAAAATTAAATATTTTGTTAGTAATCTCGTATAAAAGAGGGTGAATTATATCAAACGAGGGTCACGACACACTCTCACGGCACGTCCACGCCTCGACGCGACAGGGCCCAACGGTGAAACATCGCCCTGATTAGCGTACGCAGGATATTCCTCTGCGATCGCCAACGAGCGTCCATCAAAGCTCGTACTTTTGTAAAGAAAAAGTCTACGCTCACCTCTCCCCGCCCAGCACCCTGTCAAGACCAGTCCAGGTCAACAGCAATAAAGTCCATTCCTAAAAAAAAGACCGAGGCAGTTGCTTGTAAGCAACGCCTCTTATTGGAAGGAAATTCGTGTGAAGTATTGTTATTGGGTAATACATACGACTTATTGCAATTATGTAGAATCTCTTTCCGAAAAATTTAGAAATATATAGACGATATGTTTATTAAAAACGTTAACCGCTTCTGATTTCTAACAATTTAATATTTTCATTTTCTCGTTCAGGTAACGAGGCAGAACGCGTTGAGTTGCTCCACTCAAACCACAATGACTCCAGAATTTGGCGGAAAGTGGGTAACGAAAGTATTATAGCACTAGCTGTCCAGGCTCCGTCCGACCTACTCTACTATGAGGGATACAGCGTAAAACTATAAAAAAATATACTTTTTGTAAATTCTTACTTATTGCCAAATTTCATAATTTTAAATTTACGGAATGTACACTATAGATTTTGAGTACTTATTGAATTTCATACAAAATCCAACAAAAACTATGCTTGTATCTATCGATTGTCTTAGAAGTTAAATTTTTTCTGTGCTCCAAGGGACCGTAGACTAGAGGATATTAATTTTAGCTTGATACTTTCACATGATCTTGAGATAAAAGATCAAGATCATTTATGATCACAGACGGGCAGACCGACATAAGGACGACAAATTGATCCTATGAGGGTACTGTTTTTTCTTTTCATACACAGAACCCTAAAAGTTGGCAGGTAGTTATAGAAATAATAATAAGCTTCGCTCGCTCGTGGTTATCGACCCCAGTCGCCTTGACATTCATATTAAACATGTATAGAATAACTTATTAACCGTGTCTGTGTATACATATATATTTGTATAATACTAAGGCTACTTAGTTTACAACATTTCAAAGTCGTTTATGTTGTACTTCGAATTTAAAAAAGTATTTTCACATTGTATCCCGCATACCTTTACCATGCAGAGGCAACATCGTGCTAAGACACTCTGATCCTTATACGCTGACTAATTTACATTGTGTGTCAAGTAGAGGAAGTTAACGCCGCGCTTTGTTTTCTTATCAGCATTTCCTCTAAGTGGGAATCGAACCCACAACCGTCGCGTTTGAAGTCAGAGACTATACTTAAAACTGTTTTGTAAAATTAAAACATATTATTATATTAGTCAAAAAACTAAAAGAAATTTTGCATAATTGCAACGCGCACTAGCACACTGTAATGGATTGTCCATTACATTGGAGGTCATATGGCCAGATGGAACAAATATGTCGCAATAAGTTATTTTAATCGATTTCTAGTTACAAACGGAATTTTCCACCTGCAATCTATCTTTAGAACAAATTATGGTAAGTTATAATATAATAAAGTAAAAACTGCAAATTTACTGAAACTACGAAGGTCATTATTTTCTTAAACGAGAGCTTAAAGCGTGTACGTATTAATATGATAACTCATATCAATTTATCAATATTTTTATTTGGCTACGCGCTTAGGGAGGGAATTGAGATAATCTTCTCACATTGTCCTATGTTGACAGTCGGAATTTAACGCCGCGCTCTGTCTTGTTACTAGAGAGAGGATATAAAAACGACTTATGCGCCTGTGTCAAGATTTAACCCACAACTATCAAGTTTACATTAAGAAGCTGCGCCACTTCACCACCACCATTGTTTTATAAATAACAATTGATACCTATTATGAAATATTATTAATTACATATTTTTTCAATTATTTATCCTCAGTGAGGCCAGTCGTGGCGCAGTGGCACAAAGTGTGACTGTAAAACCGACTGGTTGTGAGTTCGATCCCCACTCGAGGAGATGAAATATTTACTTTAATTTATATTTCCATTTCGTCGCTCTGGCGTCGAGGCAAAGCGCGGCGTTGAGTTCTGCCAACCAAACACGCAATGCCTCCAAAATTTGGCAGAAAGTGGGGAACGGAGTGTCTTAACACTAAGTTCCCTCTGCCTACCCTGCTCTGTGCGGGATACAGCGTGAAGCTAATTTTTTTTAATTTATCCTCTATATCTACACATTTTTAATGCTCCTAAGAAGTATTATTTATTCAAACAGTTAATAATTGCATATTTAATGACGTATATATATGTTTTTTAATTTTTTAATCCAAAATTATATTTCCTAGTGGTCTATCTACCTGGATATTTAACATTTGATTAACTTGAAATGAAACTTGTTGTAAACAAGTCTTTAAGCACTTGAGCTATTATCTATATATATAAAAGGACTTGTGCTGACTGACTGAGGTAAGACGCACGCAGAGCCGTAACCGCTGATGGTAGAAACGTGAAATTTGGACAGATGTTCATTTTCATAATCTGGACATCCACTAAGAAGGGATTTTGAAAAATTTTAACCCTAAAGGGATGAAATTGTGGTTGAAAGTTTGTATAGAAAAAAAATTAAATCGGCACCGATTTATATAAAATTTGAAATTCAGACTCTTAAAAACATTTCATTGAACACATGTTTCATGGTTTATTAGAATTCACCCCCTAAGGGTTCAAATAAGGGGTTGTAAGTTTATATGGAAAAATCTTTAAATCGCTACCCATTTTTATAAAAAATTAAATTCATACTGTTAAAAATATTTTATTGAACACGTGTTTCGTGGTTTTTTTAGAAGTCACTCCTAAGGGTGCAAATACGCGGGCGAAGCTGCGCGTGCCCACTAGTCTATATATATAAAAGGACTTGTGCTGACTGACTGAGGTAAGACGCACGCAGAGCCGTAACCGCTGATGGTAGAAACGTGAAACTTGGGCAGATGTTTATTTTCATATTCTGGACATCCACTATGAAGGGAATTTAAAAAATTTTAACCTTAAAGGGATGAAATAGGGGTTGAAAGTTTGTATGGAAAAAAATTGGAAAAAAAAACTCTTAAGAATATTTTATTGAACACGTGTTTCGTGGTTTTTTTAGAATTCACTCCTAATAAGCGGGCGAAACCGCGCGCGCCCTCTAGTTATTATATATTTGTATCGAACCTGCAAAGTCATGTCCATTATACAAATGAACTTGCATAATTTTACGTTGTACGATTTGGTATCAGTCACTTTGCTTGGGTGGACTTTTTAGATGTAACTGGAAAGGAAAATCTCGCTTTTTTCTGTTTTCGTAGAAATTTCTCCTCAGTGCTCCCCTACACTTCCTAATTTTTTCTCGCTTCTTTATGTGCGCTATCTGTCGGTCACTTAGTAGCGGAAAAAATATTAGTTTAAAGGCAAGTTTCACAAATGACTGATAAAGTCCCAGACAGCCGTATCTGTCAGTTTAGCTATAATTCTTGGTTTCACAGGTCTTGACTATCAATATCTAGTAGACATTTGACATTATATGCATTTAATTTTCACATAGGTATTTATTTGTAATTTAAAAATGTCGCAAATCGTATTAATTAAAAATTTTAATTAAAATTCAATTAGCTTCACGCTGTATCCCGCAAACAGCAGGGTAGACAGAGGGGAACGGAGTGTCTTAGCCTAGTTTTAACACACTCCGTTTCGCACTTTCTGCCGAATTCTAGAGACATTGCGTGTTGAGTGGCAGAACTCAACGCCGCGCTTAACCTTGACACCAGAGCGAAGAAATGGAAATATAAATTTAAGTAAATATTTCATCTCCTCGAGTGGGGATCGAACCCACAACCTGTCGGTTTTACAGTCACACTTCGTGCCGCTGCGCCACGACTGGCCTCAAAATTTAATATTAATTGCTTCAAGTTGAAGAATTATTTGAAGTATCAATTGCTATCTACTATTATCGTACATTAATAAAAAAATTACAATCCCGCACACAGTACAATAGGCAAAGGGAACCTACAGTTCCCCACTTTTACTTTTCTTTTATATTTCCTCAATTCCAATTTTCAATGAAATATTCATTCTCTCGAGTGACAATCCAATCCACGACCGTCGCGTCTACAACCACATACTTGAGCCACTGCGCCACGTTGGCCTTCGAAATTTATAACTTATATTACTATAAGGTACTTAAATTAATCATACTTCTATTCCAAACGGGTACGGTATATCTTGTTACAATCCAAGATAATATTATATAAACAATGATATGAGATTACAGTTATTTTCAAGTATTATTAAATATTTGTAACATTTTTCAAGATCCAATTAAATACTTAAAGACGCCGTAGTTCAGTGGCAGAGCGTGGGTTCGATTTCACTCGAGGCAATGAATTCTTTTTATTTCCTTGTTCTACAACGCGGACTCAGTGTCCTATCTATTTCTTTCTTTCTCTTCTTGTCGATCTCCCTCACCCTACTCCTCAATATGCAGCAAATAAGACCTTTAAACCTTTTACCTTACCTTACCTATTTTTCGACTTTACTCTGTTACCTGTATGTTTGAAAAGACCGAAAAGAATATAGTATTATTTTAATATTTAATTTTATATTTGTTCTGTAAGTAATAATGGAAGCTAGAGGAATTGCGTACAGTAAAATAAATAAATCACTTCCAGATATATACTGCAAATAGCAGAGCAAGTAGACCTGATGATAAGACCTGATGTTAAGACACTCCATCTCTCAATTTCCGAAAAATGTTCGCAACTGCGTTGGGTGACGGAACTCAACGCTGAGCTTTGTCTTTGTACTTTAAAACACTTATTAAATCGACTACAATAGCCCTATAGGTAAGTAATAGGTAAAGAAGATGATATAACCACAAAAAATATACTAACCGTTCTATTTTTCCGTGTTAAATCACTTCACTTATTTTTTATAAAAACACATAACTTCCAATATAAATTCACTTTTTTTTAAATAATTTTTAATAACGATTTTAAAATATATGAAATATTTGTATCGCCAATAAAGACACCTTCCGGTGCGGGTGTTCGCTCTATACTGATCTATTAACAACAAGTATGATTCGTAGGCGTATTTTGATCATTCTAAACTAAATCTTATCTCTTTATAAGTAGGTATTATGGTGCAATAGTAAAAAATATATTGTACGTGATGATCGTGGGTTCAATTTTAATGTCATTTACATTAGTTATATATATACTTGTATACTAATGTAATGCAGCTTCAGCTCCATTACATTAGCAAACTTTTCAGAGTTTGTTTGTTTAAACGCGCTAATCTCGGGAACTATTGGCCCGGAATGTAAAAAGGAGGAATGTTATGAACTATGCACAACTTTTAGTTATTTGAATGTGGTCATGGCAGATGAAACAGAGATTGGTTATATTTATTTACAGGCGAAACATAGTGCTAGGGGTTCCTCACTCTTTGCTTAATATTGGAGAAATTGCGTGTTACCTCGCGAAACTCTACGACATGAAAAAGCGCAGTTAAACGCCCCCCAGGCAAACCGCGAAATCCATATAATTTTATATGTAAAATATATGTAAATATAATAATAGGATCGGTGTCTGTACTTTGGAGATATACAAGAAAAAATGTTATCGGGGATTAATGTAGTAGAACAATGATATTTAAAATTCTTGTCTGTTCGTATGTTCGTCTATTTGTCTGCTTGTGTGTTTGTCCGTTCGTACCGTTTGTCCGTTGGGAAAGCAGTGTCTTAATGCTCTGCCAGTGTATAGCTGAAAAAAACTTACTTTACTGTTTACTTATATCTATACATATAAATAAATTAAAGAGTCTATCTTTGATATCAACATAATTGTGTTTTTTCAAATTAATATAGTTCAAAGTTTCAAACATTTTCAACATCAACCAATTTTAACATTTTTGTCTGTCTGTTTATCCGGGCTCACCTCAGGACCAACTGAAGCGATTATTATGGGACTAACATTGAAAAATAGAAGGAGTTGTGGAAGAACATAAAGTCTTTTTTGAAACTATAAAAAGTTATATCAATTTAAAGTATGTTCTTCGACAAAATTGTTACTTTCTAAAAAAAAATATTTTATACAATTGTTATATTGAAGAGAGCAATTCTTTAATTTTCTATGTTTTGTTGGTTGATATAGTTAATAAATTATTATATGTATGGTGATAGAAAAAACTCGAGATTATTTGATTGTAATATAGACTGAGATTTCAAGATTTAGGATTCTCCAATGTGAGTTGAACCTCATTTAAGCAGCCACGTAGTACGTGAAAATTCTCAATGATAGATAGAGATTTGTGAAGCAATTTATGTGGAAAAATTACGTTTGCATATTGCGCACAGTTATGGTTTACCTAGACAGATGGGAAATACATATATTTTTTTATTTAATACAAAAATCAAATCAATTTGTAAACTTGCACTTAAATTACTATTTACTTAATGCGTAACCAAACTAAAAAAAAAAAACATTTTTAGTTTTTGTACCTCGAAATGAAAAAAACGAAACTACTTGAGATTGCGTTGAAGTATTAATCTGAAATTAATATCAGATATTCATGCTTACAGTTCTTTGGAGCACAGAAATTAAGATTCTTATACAAGGCAGTCAAATGATATGACCATTTATGTAAATGTAGTTGAGAAAACAAGACTAAGTATAAATATATATAATGTACATATATATTATTATAGAAATTTAATTATTAAGTTTATTTTCATTTGTTATCATTTTTTTCTTTTTTATATTATGTATCTTTTGCAAGACGAACATTTGAATGGAGTTAAGACACTTCGTTGTCCTTGCTTTCCCCTCTCCGTTCCTCCTTGATAAAAAAAAAATGATATTACTTTATTAAATTATTTTAAAACATTGTAGAGAATAAATACTAGTAATTCTTGATTTTTGAACTTACAAATTTCAGACAAAATGAACACGAATCAAATCAAATTGACATCCTAAAAGAGACAGAGGTCGGCGTTAATGTCCACCCTCCCCCCTAACGCCCACTCAACAAGCAATGCCTCAAAAATTAGGGGAACGGAAGCGTGTTAATAAAATTTATTATTTGTTATATATTATTGTTTGGTGCTGTGTGTGTGTTATGTCATTGTGATTACTAATTTGTATGTATATGTATGTAGATATTAAATAACAAATAACAGTCAACATAATTTATTTATCCATAAAAAATCGCTTAGAAAGAAAACTTAGTCTAAAACATATTATATGTGTTATACTGCAAGCAAAACATAATTTGCTACTAGTGGTGGTAGAAAATATAAAATCTATTTTTTTCCCGTTCCCGTAGGATTGTGAAGAAATCCCCTGTTAGTACCCTCCCTAACTTACTTTCCCTAGCCTATCTACTATGAAAAAAATGTGTGTGTGTCTACTGTGAAATTTCAACTTTTATTTCAACTAAAAAGTAGTTTCGTTAGTAAACGTTGTGTATAGGTAAATTGAACATTTTTAACTTCATGCCTAAATAACCTAATGGCGATTGACTGAAAATTAGATAGTAGTGGGTTTGATCCATACTCGATTTAAAATTTTGCTCATACACTTATAGCATCAACTCAGACAGATATTTTAAAGGGGTTACAATAAATAAATTTTTTAAATGTTATTAGCTATCTTTGTAACCAGTCACGGTCGTTTAGAAAAATACCAGTTACGGTCACGGACAATTTTAATCAACTATTTTGTAGACATTGCAACATTTTTTCTACATTTTTAATAAGTTATTAATTTTGACAATAATATATTAAATAATTATATTTTATTTACAATTTTATTAAAAATATAAAATAATTCAAGGCTTTTTATTAGCTTCACCTTGTACCACGCATATAGTTGAGTATGCAGAGAGACAGACACTCCGTTCAATACGCACCATGCAATTCTTTATTCGAATCTTTCTTTTATCTAAATTATGCACTATATATATCCGTAGAGCGTAATAAACATCAATTAATTTATGTATTTCTCATGTGAAATGTGTGCATTTCTCTACAAATTCACATTTACTAAATACATGTTTAATATAATTTCTATCTTTTTAGACTTCTTCTCGCGAATTGAGGACCTTGTAAAAGCTGTGGCTTAGAAGTATTGCATAAATATTGATACCTGAAAAATATGAAACGAATCTATTATTTCTACTATAATCGATAATCATCATAATTTATATACCATCTATATCTATAATATTCTATAATAATATTATAAAGCTTAAAAGATTATTTGACTCAAACCTTGGCTTGGTTACAAGCGATCATATTAGGAACTGCTGGTTCGAATTGAGAAATTCTGTTTGTGTTTCAATATTTCGTTAATCGTTTCTATGTAAGCCACTGTACCTACATATAGTCAAGTGTCACACAATTCTTATATATCATTATTCCCGACTGCTAAGGAAGGGTTTTCGCGCGTATCTTGTATGTATGTATGTAATATTCTTTATTACCTCATATCTCCAGAACCGCTGAATGGATTTACATAATTGAGGTATCGTTAGATTCGTATTAGCAGCCCAAGTGTTCTTAGATAACTAACGTTAAAAAAAAACAATCATGGCGGCTGTGAGGCGCCATTGGACTTAGTGAAAAAAAAAATCTTTTCGAATACCACAATATGGGTAAAAAATTCAAGAACTCAATACGATGATTTCAAAAAGGTATATCATGATTATCATTACCATAGTGAGTCCTAACAAAAAAAAAATATTTATAAAAACAAGAACTCGACTGCATAAAACTAAAAAGAAAATAAAAAAACCCAATAATTTATTAGTATTAACAGTCGGGACCTATAAGTAATTCTTCAATCAATAAGATCTTTACCAGGAACCCCGCATAATTTAGAGAGGTTTTAGTATTTTTTTTTATTTTCCGATTCTTGCTTTAAATTTAAAAGATCCAATAGATAATATTTATAAAGAAATTGAGAAATAAGGACATATGTATCGGACATTGTTGAAGTCGTTGTGGTGCTGCGGCACAGTGTTTTACTATAAACGCGACGATTGTGAGTTAGCGGCGTTGTCTTAACACTACGCTCCATCTGCCTATCTTGCTGCGGGATACAGCGTGAAACATCATATGTATGGAACATTTACTTACATATATAAATCACTTCTGTGCAGACCGCCCCGGTGCCGTAGTGCGGTGCGTTCAGGAAGAACGTGAACATGGATAGGATGAGGAACACCACCCACATGATGAAATACGCTCTTATAATTCCAGCACGCTCCTGAAATTAAAATAAATTTGATTTTAACAAAGGTGAATTTGGTTTAATTTAGAGGACTGTAAATGCGACAGGCTTTGGGTTCGATTTCCACTCGTATCTATTCAATATTTTCATTTTCTTCGTTCTGCTCTCGAGACAAAGCACCGCACTGAGTTCCGCCACTCAACACGCAATGCCTCCAGAATTCAGCAGAAAGGGGCCGTTCAAGTATTACGTAAGCAGTTTTTTTGCAATTATTGACCCCCCCCCCTCCCCTATGTCATCAAAAATAAGCAATCTTCTTAAAAATATTTCATTGAAAACGTCAAAAATAAGCAAACCCAAGACCCCCCCGCCCCCCTA
>DWQW01008390.1:0-14004 GCA_018249695.1 Heliconius erato demophoon
CCACTCAACACGCAATGCCTCCAGAATTCGGCAGAAAGTGGGGAACGGAGTGTCTTAACACTAGGTTCCCTCTGCCTACCCTGCTGTGTGCGGGATACAGCGTGAAGCTAATTTATTTTAATTTATTAAAACTAGTACAAGAAATGTGCGATGAAGCATTTTATGTACCTATGTAACATAAATTTTCTATTATTTTGCCAAAAAGAAATCTTTTATCTATTCAGATATTTATATTAAACAATGTTAAGATGGCTTGTCGCTATGTTACCTACATATAGTAGGGTACTCATGAGGAACCTTGTGTTAGGTTACTTTGTTCACCACATACACAAATCCCTTAATTTGATAGATCTACATTGCATGTTAATTAGCGGAACTCAATGCGACTGACGCCGCGATTCGTCTACCAGAGCGAAAAAAATACTCGCAATCTCAATTAAATTAATGAATTAAAGATATTATTTATATTTTAATTAAATATATAATATGACGTTTAATTAATTATATATAATAAAATAAATAAATCAGCTTCACGCTGTATCCCGCACACAGCAGGGTAGGCAGCAGGAACCTAGTGTTAAGACACAGCGTTCCCCATTTCCACCGAGTTCTGTTCATTGCGTGTTGAGTGGTGGAACTCAACGACGCGCTTTTGTCTCGACACCAGAGCGAAGAAATGAAAATATTAATAAATAATAGTTTATTTGCCAACCCACAACCGTCGCGTTACAGTGACGCCCTTATGTCTAATAATTATACCCAATACTCGAAAGAATAGTTCAATAAAGAAGTACTAAATTCACGCGGAAAGCAGAGAATGGAATATCTTTACACTAGGCTCGTTGCCTACCAGCGGGGTAGGTTATATATAGGCGCAATACGAAGTGATACTAACAAAAAATTATAGTAAATTTAAAATAAACTGATATCCAAAAGAACTCCAACATTGCTACAATGAAGTTTTTCGAAATCTAATACCCAATAGCATATCAATTCATGTCAAAAGGATCCCATTCAATTTCTATATCATATGATTTTCCATTTCCGGAAATATACTAAAACTACAAAAGAATATTACCTTTTGTGTATTGCGCGGTCCAAAACACAAAACGGCAATAAAACAAATCTCATCTTACCTCCTCTGGCAAATATTGTGTGTAAATAGATTTTAATCCATATTTTTTTAAGACTAGTTGTCGCCCGCAACTTTGTTGGAGTAGATTTTGCAATAGCAATTTCGAAAAAAAATCTTTTAATGCTCTCTTACACTGCCTAACCTATTTGTGTCTTATTCTTAAGGACTATATTTATAAATCACTCTCAACTCTGAGTTCGATCTCGAGAGCGATCTTGAGGTGCAGTTTTCAATCACAGAATATGTATAAATTAAAACGCCATCTCAAAATCGATTGCAGAGTTGAGAGCGGTTTATAAGTTAGGACTTAAGTGCAGATTCGTCTGTACCTTGTTTGTTGTACCTCAGTAAATGAAGTTTTATATAGATACTAGAGGACGCGCGCGGCTTCGCTCGCTTATTAGGAGTGAATTCTAAAAAAACCACGAAACACCTGTTCAATAAAATATTTTTAACAGTCTGAATTTAATTTTTTATAAAAATCGGTGGCGATTTAAAGATTTTTCCATATGAACTTTCAACCACTTATTTGAACCCTTAGGGGGTGAATTCTTAAAAACCATGAAATACGTGTTCAATGAAATATTTTTAAGAGTCTGAATTTCAAATTTTATAAAAATCGGTGCAGATTATTTTTTTTTTCCATACAAACTTTCAACCCCTATTTCATTCCTTTAGAGTTAAAATTTTTGAAATTCCCTTCTTAGTGGATGTCCAGAATATGAAAATAAACATCTGCCCAAGTTTCACGTTTCTACCATCAGCGGTTACGGCTCTGCGTGCGTCTTACCTCAGTCAGTCAGCACAAGTCCTTTTATATATATAGATATTGGAGGTGACAAGTAAGAATAATATTTAACTCTCCACTCCACGTGCTCCACGTACCTGAGAAGCCGTAAGTGCTACAAATGTGCGTTTAATTCCTATTTGGTGAAATTATTTACTTTATATTACCATTCGGCGTTATGTTCCGTCACTCTAAACGCAATGTTTTATAAATGGATCAAAATTTAATTTCAAAATATTCTATATTTCAAATTATCTATACATATATCTGTTGGTAACATATATAAGTTATAGTAATATTTTTCTCTCATTTTCATGCTGTTGCCCGCAATAGTAGGGTAGGCTAAAGAAACCTAGTGTTAAGACACTCCGTGTCCCACTTTCCGTCGTCCGAGCGTGTGACCAATGCGTGTTGAGCGGCGGAACTCAACGCCGCGCCATGAATTGTTACCAGAGAATCGAACGCTTAACCATCACGTCTACATTCACGCGCTTATGCCACTGCACCACGACCTTAAGCTATAATAACATACCTATTGCGATTACAATGTTTTTTTACATTTGAATACTTTTTACTGTTATGTTTATAATTTTTTAATGTCTTTGGCTATTTTATAACAATTAACTTGATAATGTTCAAAATATTGTTATATTTTTTGACCAGACTATTGATCGTAAATAGTTGCCTACAGTTAATAAAATTACTTTATTATTATTATTAATTATTAGTTTTGAAATATCAAAATCAAAATATGTTTTATTTAATTAGGCTATAACATTATCAGGAAACTAGCACTGAATCGGAAGGCAGTTCTACTGAGAGAAAACGCGGTAGAACGCTGCAACGTGTTCCACAAACCAGAACACTGTCGTTATAACAGGTGGAAAGTAGAGAATGAAGCGTTTCGATATTAGATTCTATAGGTCTACCGTGTTACTCGTTTATTCAGTAACTGTCGACATCAATGTCTCTAGAAAATATATATATTTTAAACACAAAAAAATTGGGAAAATAAAAAAAGTGGGGAACGGAGTGTCTTAACACTAGGTTCCCTCTGTCTACCCTGCTGTGTGCGGGAAACAGCCTGAAGCTGATTATTAAAAAAATAAAAAGGAATACTGACCCAACTGTCACTAGAAATAGCAACTATTATAAAGATAACAGACAGTACACTGGATACGAAAGCACCGAAAATGTAAGCGCGACGTGTGGCCGCCATCGCGCTGCACTAACTGATAAGAGAACAATTTCATCAATAATTATTATTGATAACGTTATCTATGACTGTTTGTGTAATAATAATTAACTAATAGGTGCTGTTGGTTTTCTCGATGTAGAAGACAATTTTCTGTTTTAACTAATATCCTATAACAGTTTTTCCGAGTTTGGTTGGTTCAATGCGCTATTCCCGGGAAGTATTGGTTAGGGTTCAAAAATGTTTATGCATTGGATGGTCAATAAGGTTTAAATCGGTGGTCTGCGGACAGAAGTAGCTCTGGCACCTAGGACATTATGTGGGGTATTCAATTAATTATATAAATTTAACTACGGGAGCGATTTTGAACACATACGCACACTGTTGTAGGTTCGATTCTAATTTAAAGAAACGTTCAGACAAAATTTGAGACAAAATGATGACATCATTTCAATATTTTTTTAAAATATGCTCAAAATGAAGGACAAAATGACTTTGAATACGTTTTAATATAAGATACACATGTTATTGCAAAGTAGAATTATAGTGCCGTAATTAATAATTTGAAGAAGAACATACAAATATAGACATTTTCAGACATGTATTGTTGTATGTCATAATACATGGCTATTCTGGGGTAGGCAAGGACCACCCAGACACCCCTGTTCCATAGTTGTGATACACCCTAAGAATGCAAAAAGAAGAGATCAGCAAGTTCAACTAAACAAAATCCTCAGCTTTATAATATTAAGTATAGGTAGATATATTATGTACATTTCGCATTCTCGTAATAAAACGTGGGTATTATCAACAGATTAACGTATTATCAATGAATCATTTGTATTATTGTCTCTTTCCAACTATTTATCAGTATGAAAATTGAAATAAAACAAGTAATTCTATTACCAATGACTGGACTTATGATGACGATGAATATTACGATATTGGGTGGCGGACCCTAACGCTGTGCTCTTTCCAGAGCCGGTAAGGAATATAATTTAAATATGTAGGTATCATTCCTCTTTCTACAAAAATCGAGTATCTAATATGTTAAAATGATATTGATAATAAATGTGCCAATATGATATATATTCATATCTTTTCCATTATTATAATACAGAATTCTTAACTATATTATAGTCTCATATAGGTCATACTCAACGTCTTGCTTAGTTTAGAGCAGGGGTTCCCAACCTTTTCTTAATCAAGGACCACTTTTATATCATTCTTGGTAGGGCAGGGACCACTATGCATGTAGGTATAATAAAAATTAACTGTGATAATAAAACAGAAACTTCGCCTTCCCATCCCCAGTTGTAAAATTAAAATCGCTCGCGGACCATATTTAGGCTTCTGCGGACCACTGGTTGGGAACCATTGGTTTAGAGCAAGCAGAGGAATAAAAATAAAATTAAATATAATAATTTTTAAGTGGGAATTGAACCCACATAGATTGCTTTTAGTCAGAACTCGGACGCAACCTCACTGCGCCATGACGGCCTCCTTTTCATGGGAAAACACAAGGGTCAAACATAAACAAACATGGTCAAAGTTTTTAAGATATTTATATTTCTGACTTTTAGAATTTTTATGAAGGTCGTAGATGATTTCTTTATATCCTAAGAATTTTTGTCTTTAAGGATGATTTTTTTCTCTACTTTCTGCTTCCACTAGAGCTATCGTAAAAATCAACATAGGTATAATCTTTCTTATAGTTAGCTTATTCAAGTGGTAACACTTGATATAAATCGTTAGAAGTACCAAATGTCAATTTATTATTTATTTTCTGATCGAAGGTAAGCATTTCCTTTACCACTTCATTTCCTTTTAGATGCTCCATAATATCAGGATTTTGTTAGGAGTCTTTTCCTTAGAAATGTAGACATTGATGTTATTGTCCTGATATATATTTTTTTCAGCTTCCCATTGTATCCCGCACACAGCAGGATAGTCAGAGGGAACCTAATGTTAAGACACTCCGTTCCTCACTATATTAACATCATTGTAAAAAAATCTCTGACACTTATTTCAAACACAACATTACTACTCTTACAGTATCAATATCAAGATTTAACAGTTTTTACTCCGCAGAAAGACGGAGACAGATGCGATCTTATATTATCTTTACGACAATAGTGGGAAGGTAAAATTGACGAGGTTTTGATGAGTTTGTAAGTTGTACTTCCCCTAATAATTTAATGCTACGATAATTATTACTTTCATATCTACTGCCCTTGTTTTTGGAGTAGAGAGTGATTGAACTTAATTTAGTTGTAACCGACGGATATCAAGTTTCCTAAGTTTTCTGAAAAAGTTAAACGAGAAAATATATTCCCTGTTTCGGCATCGGCATTTCTAGGATTTGATGGGAATTCCATTGGGGCCGAACAGTTACTTGTTTGATTAGTTTTTTTTAGGCGCAGATTTTACTTAAAGAGATATCGATTTTTGGAGCCCGAGATTTCTCTCAACCACTAGAAGGTCGATTGTTCTTGTTTTTATATTAAGTAGTTTAGTATAGTACTTGAACCACGTCACCAAAATGTAAATTGATCCAATAGTCCTTACAATAATTTAGCTGTAATTTTCTTTCCTTCTTTTCCAATATCTTGTTACCAACCAAGTTTTGCTGGCACCCACTTATTATCTATTGAGCCATTTTTGGCTATTTTTTTATTTTTATCATCATTTCTAGAGAAGTCGTAATATAAAGTTCAGCAGTTTCATTTTTATCAGCTATCGTCTCCTCTACTACTTGTTTTGTCCGAATGATCAATCGATTATTACAGAGAATCTCTCGTTTCACTATTATAATTTTAAACATTTTCTTCGTTACAAGTCCTTACTTGTATTTTATTTTATTTTTAGGGCTTGTAATTTTCTTTATGGAGAGACTTCTAAAAAGAATCAAAATTTCAAAAAGAATCAAGATTCTACACATATTGTTTATTCTATTATTAGAATAAACAATATTTTCTTGCTGGAACGAGTTTCACAATCTTTTTTTAGTACCTAATGTACTATGCGGATTAATAATTTCTGAATCCAATATGAATTAAACACAATGTGGCAATATACTTTTCACAATGGTTTTTTTTTCCATAAAATTAAAAACTCCTCATTATCAATACATATGTATTTATTGAAAATAGATAAAGTTGTGTGAAAGTATTGTTAAATAAAAAAAAAACATAACGCTTACATATTTAGAACTATCGTTAAGAGATCACTAAGTTAAATTAAGCTCATAAATAATAGCGATAATTATTTTATTCTGTATATTATACTTACGTTTAAAGGAAAATAGAAAAAAATACATTAAATAACAAAAAAAAATAGTCATATAAGAAATCGACATTTTACTATCGATACTACAAATCGATTTCAACTATAAATATTAAATAACAACAAAATAATTAACCTTTAAATATTTATAAATAACTATAGAATTAATCGATTTTGATCGATTACATTTAGAGAAAAATCGATACCTCAGAGAACAATAATATAATCCATAAAATCGATTAATATCTATAACTTATTTTGCCTTCATAAAGTAAACTTTTATCTATTATATAAATCTTATATGATTACATAAGTCATCATTATTACCAAAAAAACAATTAAATAAAGGAAATAGAACTTACACTATGCTTTAAATTTCTAAGCATTTTTAACATCTACCAGCTTTTGAATGCCAAAGGCCTCTTAATTACAATTATTTTGTACTACAATTATAAAGTATTGAAAATATATTTATTTTAATTCTATTCTACATTTTTTATCTGCTATAATCTGTGCTACATTGATGATTTTTTATATTATGTTTATTGCTATTTACTTGGAAATAACACAATATATTTTCTTTTAATACATATTAATAATATTTTTTCAGAATTTGTATTTTGGTAAAGTTTTTCTTTTTTCTGTGATTAATGATTTTTAAGTTATAAACTGAATACAATATAAATATTTAGAAAATTAATCTAAACATAAATAATGATGAACATTGTAATAATGTGCATAAATAATATAATCACGAAATAGTACAAAAAAATATTACAAAAATTACATCTCACTATTATTCTTTTCAAGAAATTTTATATTACAATTTGAAACAAACTTTAATGTTCAAATTTGTTGAATTATAGAAACATTACTTCTTTTTCTAATATTTGTAATTTTTTTTATATTACCCTTAATGGGGTTTGAATCCACAACCTTTATGTAAAGTCTAAAAGTAACTTATTAACAATGTTGGACTTTTCAACGCACTAATTTTCATATTAAATAGGTAATCAAAATACTTTGTTTCTTTATTCAATTTCAATGATAGTACAACGAAAGACGATTGGACTAGAAGCTAAAATTCTTATTGTTTACAAACAAAATTTCAATTTTGAATGGAATGGAATTTACTCGGTCGACCTTCGAAAACACAGTATCAAAGATACTGGAGGAAGGTCACGTAAAAAGCATGAGGGCCCCCCGGAGGGCATGTATGAAGAGGTTGATGACAGTGGACGAGGCGAAAGAGGTATGTAGAGACCGTAGCGTTCAGTTCTCTCTGACTACTCCGCTAGCGATAAAGTGTGAAGTTAGTTATTGTTAATGGATTTTTTTTATTTTTAATATTATTATTATTAATTTATCAAATATATAACTTTTATATTTTATAAACAAAATATTTAGATGATTTGCCACAAAAAAATACACATTTTTACATAAAAAATATGTATTATACACTAAGTTATTTTCTACGATTTTTCGATATATTTGAAACTTAAAATGTAAGAATAATGTTATTTTTATAATTTGAATTAGTTGCCATAAGCAAAATCATTTATTCATTGGTTTTCTTATAACATTCGTTTTTTTTACTGTATTTATTTAAGACGCAGGCATGAGGGAAACTTAAAAGTAAAATATTTTCTTCTAAACAAAACTGTAAACATATTTAAATTGAAAAGGTTTCGCATTTCAATGACATATTTAAAAAAACCTATTTATCATCTTAGATGTATAAAAAAGGATAGGATTTTCTTAACGACCATACTGTCATTCTCAATTCTTTTAATCGCAATTAAGCTTACGAAATTATATTATATTTCAAATATTGTCACCTTTTATCAACTATAAGCGTTGTCATTTTATTTTTTCAAATTTAAATGATACAATTTATGTATTTATGTATTGATTATCATAGACTCATTCGTTTCCTAATGTCAATATAGTTTTTTTTGGGAAAATCAATAATAATAGTATTGATTATTACATTAAAAAACATTTATTGAAACCATTCAAACATTCATTCCTTTCACATCATTCAATTTTTCGAAGTAATTTGAACTAAAATTAGACAATCAAGTAATATGCGGAATTTTAATATGTTTATCTTAATGTGAGAGAAATACGTGTTTATTTTATATTTTAATGTCAAAATAGCTGAGAATACTATTCACCATAAGGAAATCATTCATTCATCCACTAATTCTATTTAAATTTTACAAAAAACACTTTACTTTGTCAGCATCAAGTTATATTCCACATATGGCTGGCTTGACAGAGGGAACCTAGTGTTAAGACATTACGTTTCCCACACACCATCTATATATCAAGACATGGAACTCATCGATTAACCTTATCCATCATTTAATCTAACAAACACTGTTTCAAGTCATTCAAACATTCATTCATTTCACACAACTCCTTCAATCGCTCCAATTGATTTGAACTAAAACTTGAATGTAGAGCAACAATACATAACAAACGACGATCGGAAAATGACATTTTATTACCCCAGTTGGAACCAAAATCTTCAAAAATACCCCATTTTTGAAGACTTTCTGGGGTTTTATAGAAACCTTGTCGTAATATGTTGTTCGATAGAGCATTTAATGAACGCAAATGTTTATTTGAACTTGCTGACACAAGTAAAGTTAGGAGGCAATAGGGTAAAAATGTTGATGAAACTTTTCCATTTAATAAATGGCACAAAGCTTCGAAAATCCATCCACTTAAAACTGGCAGTTGATCTTGAGTTACTGATGTTTGGAATACCTGGAAATTGAAAATATGTATTGTATGAATAAAATTGTTTAGTATAAAGAATAAAACTCAGAAATTTTAAATTATTTAAGTGAATTAAGACTTTCCTAACCCATATTTGTATAAAACCTATGTAATTACATAAAAATTTACAATTCAATAAAAGCAATAAGAATACATTTCATTTGCAAACACAATTTAGTATTTAAAACCAAAAGTAACAACATTTCTTTTTAACTTCCAAATATTCAAGATATTTTCAAGGTACACAAATTCATACATAAAAATATCTTCCAAAAAATATTAAATATAGCAGAATTTGATCCATTAATCTTCTTGTTAATAAACAGCATTACATATAAATAACAATAGGCCCCCCCGTTCAAATCTACATACAAATTTCAATATATAAAATTACCAACCTCAAAGACAATATCAGCATTAAACACTGTATTATCCACCCATGTGTCTCTATCAGATAGTAGTGACCAATCTCTTTTTTCACTCTCCTTACATATATCTACAAACTCTATAACAACTCTACTCAAAATGGCCGCCGGTGGCAAAGTCTCTCTTAGGAAATACTTTAAAGCGCTCGTTATTATATGTTTGTTTTGCTTATTTTTACATATTTTCAGCACTTTATATAATAATGTTATTCTTTCCATTGAGTTCATTAATATATCGGGGTCCATGTTTGATACGTCCGTTTGCAGTTTTGGGCTTATTAGTTTACTGTCAGCTGTAAATAGATATAAATATATAATTAAAAGATTATACTAGAAGACTCCAGACATGGCGCAGGGGCACAAGTGTTAGATCGTAAACACGACAGTAATCAATTCGATTTCCCCTCGGGGGAATGGAAGAAAAATATATATATTTACCTGAAAACATATGCACCATCAATATTTGCACGGCGTGGTCTTCTGAATATTTTCTCATGTTGTCCAATAGTTTTTCTATTATATTATTCTTTAGTTCCTTTGGAAGCACTTGCTGGCGTAATATTGAAGTTATACCCTGTGAGATTAATATATGAATGTATAATGTATAATTTACAAATTCCAAATTAAAATAAATTAAGATTTCTTTTCTTGTGTCTAAGTAGTATATTTCTGAGTGAACGATTTTTATAAAAATTTAAATTCAGACTGTTAAAAATATTTTATTGAACAAGTGTTTCGTGGTTTTTTTAGAATTCACTCCTAATAAGCGGGCGAAGCCTAGCGCGCCTTCTAGTATAATATAAAAAAAATACAATTAAAACCACAACTTACCTTAACAACTAAATCAGCACAATAATGGTTAGGATAAGCTATAATGAAGTCCACCGGAATTGATATAAGATCGGCGTGGCCGAGTTCTATTAGAGAAAACAATATGGCCCAGTGTAAACTCATTTCGTGTAGGGATATCCTGTAAGTTGTGGAAATTATTATTAAAAATATTGTTTTCTTAAATATATCTTCACAAAGTAATTAAATAAGAGAAAAGTGAGACATTCGTGGAGCAATATATTAAATCATAAATTCATAAAGTATGAGAGAAATATAAAAATATAAAATAGTATTAATAATTGAACTCAATTCTTAAAAATCCGTTTGATGGTCACTTACTAACCTTACATATTAAGCCTACCTACCTTACATATAATACCTTACATATTAAGTACTTCCTTAGTACAAAAAAAAACAAGAGTTGTAAACTGTACGAGGGACAGAATTTTTTTTTCATAATTTTTATCTCTACTGTTATCGCATGAGATAGTCATGATTAAACACCAATTGCTATTGGTAAGTATAAAAGCTAGTATTGAGAAGCATTTGGACTAGTGATATTAATATACGCCATTAGGATTCTATTCATTACACAAGTTCAAATGTTTTTAAAGGCCTAAAGTGAATAGCTTCATCATCTTACCCGCACAGAAATAAAATTTCAAATCATCAGTAAATCGTCTAATAAAAAACATAACAAAAGTAACCAACCAAACAAAGAAACAATCACTCACCTAACCCCTCCATCCTTCCCTAAATTTCTCATCATATTCACAAGAGTAGCCGGTTCGATGCCATAAGTGGGCACAGCCAACAATAATAACCAGCCGCGTAACGCCGCGTGTCGGACTGGTGCTGACGTAGCTGACGTGGAGCGTTCCAGACGCTCTTGGATTGATAATAATTCCTAAATCGACGAGTTAAAATATTAAGAGAGATAAATATATTTTATAGTTTGCTCTACTTTGTGTGCAACATAACACTTAAAAAATATCTAAATGAGGTAGATTTATTACATCTTTTTTTCTCAAGTATTTTAATTCAGCGACTTACATAATATATATTTTTAACGTTTTTAAAGTGTTATTTTATTATAAACAATATTTTAAATAATTTAGAGGCCAGTGACTGTAAAGGCACCGTACTGACCCTGGCGCCGCTGAGCACGGGCAGGCTGGCCACGAGCGCGTGCAGCGCGGCGGCGGCGGCCAGCGGGCTGTGCGGCGCGGCCAGCGCGGCCGCCAGCGCGCTCCACTGCGCGCGCGCCTCCATCACGCACGAGCTGGTGCTCAGCAGCTTGATGAGCGACACGCGCGCCGCTATGCCGGTGCTCGACTGCCAACAGGGAATTATTTATTTAGAAAACGTATACTGCAACTAGCCACTAAAATTAAAATCTTTGAGGCAGCCAGGCAGATCCTTAAGTTGCTAAGTAACCGAGGACCATGGCAGTTATGATCACCTTAACGACACAGGCTGTCGCGAAAGGGGTCTCGTATGCCCAGACCCTGGAGAGGGCGCAGCAGGGTGTTAATTTAGGTCAGCTAGGCATCACTGAGAGTTTAACAGTGCGTCAGGCAATGTCAGGCGTCCGGCTGTTAGAGCTATCGGCTGCACATTCGTCGGAACGGGCCGATATGTTAGCTGAGCGTCTAAAAGTGGTTTTAGAGGGGGTGGCTGTAGTCACTAGGCCCCACAAAACGCTTCCTTGAGATTAGTGAGTCTGGATGATTCAGTAACTACAGAGAAATTGATAAATGCCGTTGCAAATACTGGCTGCTGTCTGGTCAACACCATTACTGTTTCCGAGTTACTTCTTGGCCCCAGAAATAATTATGTCAGCTGTGGTGCGATGCCCGTGTGACACGGCAAAAACCATTATGGACAATGGATTGGTGGGATGGAGCTCGGCTAAGGTCCAGGTGCTTGAAGAGCGACCTATGCGCTGCTTCAAATGTCTGTCGTTGGGTCACACCAGGCCTCGGCAGTTGTGAGGGAGCATCTTTGTTTCCGTTGTAGCTGTGAGGGATATAAATTCCACACGTGTCGAGCCGATCCACGGTGCATGGTATGCACTGACGCGAAAATGCCAGCTGGGCACATTATGGGTAGTGCAGACTATCGGCCACCGCCTATTAAAGAAACTGAGTCTTTTGGCATTGAGATCTCTCGTGGAGATCTTTTGGCATTGAGATCTTTCGGCGGCTGCCAGGGCCAGGAGGATAATGTCATGTCGTAATGGATAGGCATCCAATACAATTTATTCAGACGAACGTCAATCACTCCGCTGGAGCGCAGAACCTAATGATGCAATCCACGATGGAGTGGCGCATTGACGTTGCCGT
Source organism: Heliconius erato demophoon (assembly GCA_018249695.1). NCBI lineage: Eukaryota > Metazoa > Arthropoda > Insecta > Lepidoptera > Nymphalidae > Heliconius > Heliconius erato. The sequence continues at coordinate 12,791 of DWQW01008390.1, forward strand.
AGTATGTGATCCGTACATTGTCCCTAAGGATACTCGCTGGACTGGCGATCTGGATGGCTCTGTTGTTGTTGTATCTAGAAATATTTCCATTCCTTCCCTCGGAGCTTTAGAAAGGGGTTCAGGTTATGTTGTGGCAGAGTGGCGAGAGTATGCAATCGTGGGATTATATTTTTCCCCGAACCACAGTCTGGCGGAATTCGAGATTGTTCTGGACTCCGTCAGAGCCGCAACCTGCCGACTGTCACCGACACCGAGGAAAGTCTTGGTCCTCGGTGACTTCAATGCCAAGTCTAGCGCGTGGGGGTACCCCACCTCAAATAGCAAGGGGGAAGCGGTCCAAGTATGGGCGCTACTTTTAGGGTTGCCCCTTCTCAACGTGGGAAGGGCGTGGACTTGTGTGCGACACAACGGTGTTTCTGTGGTGGATATCTCATAGATTTGGTGTTTACTACTCTATAACGGTCGCGCTGGTCAGACCCTGAGACTCGTGAATTGTCACACCTTCGAACCTGTTTCTACTCCTCATCCCTGGGTGATCAGAGACTCTTTCTCCTCCTGGGTAAATGTGAGATACAGTGTGTATTTTAGATCTCTCGGTACTGGTGTCATCTTGATGTCCTTCATAGAAAGGGGCCGTACTACCCTCTTAGACGAGTATATACTAGGATATATCTCTCGCAAGGCGTAGGCGACGTCCATGGGACTTCTGTGAGTACACACTAAGTTATGATTCATGAAGACTTGTGGTGGTCTACGGTAAGTCATTTCGAAGATATTCTCTCGGTCTATATAGGGTAGCTGATTTATATCTCCAATTCAAAGAATTTCCTCGGCTCCGAAGATTCTGTTTGCCATCACTATCGCTCCGAAGTGGTTCATTAGCTTCGTCGACTATCAATCGGTTACACTTGTCTGATTCTCGACATGCTCCATTTACCAGCATTGAAGCCATAGTGCGGATTTTACTTTTAACCATATTCCCTATACGTTCCGAGAGCTTCTCTCGAAGTTCGTTGGCTGCTTCCGTCGTACTTGTTACGACTGTATCCCTAGCAAAGTCAATTGTTCCACTATCCACGTTGTCTTACCACACCCGGGAACACCGTTCACCCACATCATCTTGAGCGCCTTACACGTAAATAACGTTGTAGATTCTAGAGTGTTATCTAGGCGTAGAGCCATTTCCAGCATTCTTTCCTCCAGCATAATCTGGG
>DWQW01008391.1:0-14003 GCA_018249695.1 Heliconius erato demophoon
TGCGTGTGGGTACTCGTCGCCACTGATATGTATGCGGATAAATAAGACAACGTTCTTTAGCAGTGGTTACTTTATTACTGATCGTAATTAGCGGTCACGACTTAGGGGCGTGGCCGCATATACATCATATACCAATTTAAATAAAGCAAAAAAGTAAATGTTAAGGGACGTGTCGTCAAAATTTAATAATGAAACACTATGTAAAGAATGAACTTTTGTCTGTTTGTTGTTTTACAAAATACGTAAATATTCACTGAAATGACCGAATGGAATGTACATTTCAATGCAAATACAACTCTTCTAATCTAAATTTGTCACAAAAATATCTTCACAATCACAATATTTCAATACAAAATTTTAAATCTTGAATTTAATAATCAAATTAAATTTCTCGTAGTAGTATGTTAAACGCAAGTAATTTAGTGAGAGAGAACGTGATCTTGGCATAATAAATTACAAATATCAAATGCTTAATTAAATTTTCTTACCGCCCTCACGTATATGAAACATCTTTTGTAATGTATTAAATGTATTAAAGCAAAGTGACGACATCATGAAGCGATATTTTACAGAAAATTAAAAACAAATTAGAAAAGATTGCTTAATAGAAGTTGTACGGCAAAGCTAATTTTTATTAGTTTTGACAAATAAAATCAAAAGTAAATATTGTTGAAGTTTGTATCATTGTTTTCATATTTGCTGTTATTTTAGGGCTTGTTGTTTGTTTTAAATTTTAGAAGGAAAAATATTAATGTACGCTTTAAGAAAATCTTTTTCCTTTTTTCAAGATAATTCAAACAGTTAAATGATATTCTCAGAGCAACATTTAATGTTAAACAGCAGCTGAACGATGAATAATGAAAGCAAAACCAACTTAACTAACCGATCGGATGTAAATATCATTTGTCAAAACCCACTTGTATTTTTGAAATGTAATACTATGAAGTGCTAATTCAAATATCGTGTGATTAATTGTTGTGTGTTCATTTTTATTTATATTCAGTAACTTCCATAATTTTTTTTACATTAAATTAAGAAATAAAAAAATCAAATGAATAGAACAAATATTTTAATGTAAATTCTATTAATTCAAAGACAAAGTAACATTTTATTATATTATTGACGTAATGTTACCTATTTTAAGGATAAGATTTTTTCTAATTATTTATAAGTATAGTTTGTGCTGTTTCATAGCGTATACACTTTACAATTTATCGGTGTATAAGTGAAACTTTTTACACGTCAAAACGAAGTAACTTCTATGTAAAAATATTAGTAAAGTACATATTGATTTACATTTTAAATATCGAACGAACCTTATTCGATTTGTCGTAACAGCTTTAATGCACAATTTTTGCGCCTAATTATCCAATAGTCTGCAACGTTTACATTATTAAAACTCAATTCAAAAAGTTAAAATTACTTTGAAATAATGGTATTGTTTTATTATTATTTTATTTTATTAATAATTTTTTCATTTGAAAATATTATACAATAATGTTTTTTTTTTTGTTTATATGTTATTATTTATTTCTAATATGGTGATAAATAAAATATTTTGTATTTTTATGTTTTTATATAATTAAAAGATATATATTATAACTTTTTCAAAATTAACAAACTTTTCAAATATTAGGTTGAATGATATTATATCGTAGCCTTAACTTGAAGAACGCCAAAAAATTTTTTTTCGCATCAGTGTGTTTTTGGCGCCAAATGAGACAAGCTTAAGCTCAATTAGTTAATTTTAAGATAACTATTAAAGTTGTTTTACATTTAATAACATGTTTTCACCGGAAGAACAACAAATTGAAATATGTCTACTTAAATCTAATTTAGAAGAAATAGAAAGCGACTTAATTGAACAGGTAATTATAATTTACCTCTCACAACAACTTAAGATAAAATACTTATGCCAATTTAATTACAGCGGACGGCGATACCGTCCTTGGACGCCGAAAATGAACAAAAGTATCGTGAAACAATGGCCGCCCTCCGTGTAGCGCGTTCTTATAACGTAGAAACTGAACGTCTCAAGCTTGAGAACAGTACGTAATAAATTATTGGAATGTTGAACTTTTAAATTTCATTCAGTTTAGCTATTTCGTAGATTTCTCATACAAGTGTAATTTGCAGATAAATACGTGTTAACTCAAAAAATCTCTTTTTGAAGGTTCCGTAGGTTCTTGAGGTAAAAATTAGGAACGTATTAGATTAAAAAAGAACCCTTAGGATAGATAGGATCACTTTGTTGTCCTTCTATCTGTTTGTTTGTCTCTGTGTCTGCCTGTCAAGATCCTGTTATTCATGATCGCGTGGAGGTATAGAGCTGAAATTTATATGGGATATCAAAATCTATAGTCCCTTGAAGCATGGAAAATAAACTTCTAAGTAAGCATAAACGCATCTCTGATTGCGTTAAAAAATTAAATATTCATTTATTCCATATAGTGCACGAAATTCGTTGCGGTATTAAAACTTATTAGAGATTTGGGAAAACGTGAGCACTTATTTTTTGTACATGAGAGAAAAATTATAGAATATTTATTAAAGTATTCCATAATAAGTCGTTAACTTTTACAAGTTGTACTTTTCGTTGACATACAATCATAAAATTGTTACGGAAGCCCCATTGGGTGAGTTCAACTCGCACGTGACCGGTTTTTTATTCATTAAATAAAACAGTTCTAACTATACTATAAATATTGTCACGTACATATACGTATTATACCTAATACGTAGTTATTATTATAGTCAAGCTCACAGCTAAGCGGATGCAACTTAAAAGACAATGTGAAGATATAACAAACGCCCTCGAGAGAGCTCGAGAGACTCGCTTTGAATTAGAGGTATCTTTGAAAAAGGAGGAACATGAAATGGAATTAGAAATGTATGGTCTTATTTGAAATTATTTAAATAGTATTTAAGGTTTGAAAATGACCAATTTCAACTACTATAAATATTATATAGATAATAATAAAAATATATACATAGATAGGGTTGTGGGTTCAATTTCGACTTAGGGGGTATGAATAATTTTGGTTTTCCAGCTCTGATAATAAAAATGATGAAGCTTCACTACTTAAAACGTCGTATCCAGTATTCGGACGGAAAATGCAGGAGGTGTGTTCTTAAATCTATTTTTAAAACGTCTAGTTTTCTCTGTCTACAAAGCAACAAATAGTTTTATGATTTGTTTTATAAAATTTATTTGTATGAGAAACGTTTTAAAAGAATATTTCACAGTAATTAAACGAAAAAAAATTAAATATTATCTCTTGAAGTCTTGACATCGAAGATTTCTTTAGATTCCTGTTGCATTTATGTTTTACAATTTTAATACAAATTTAATAGAATATAGATTGTTTCAGACGTAAATACGAAGATGCTCTTCGGGAGTTGGCGAGTCGTTTTCGTAGTTCTCGTGCATTTTATGTAAGTTTTAGTTAAGTCGCTTAAGTATCAGTCTTTTTGCACTCATTGTCACTTGTATTCTTTTATACTTTCTATTTTTATGATCGATTCCAAAATTTTATTATTTTTTTATTATATACGATCTACCTACCCTATATGCGGGATACAGCGTGAAGTAGAGTTTTGATAATTTTAAATTATTTTGAAAATAAACTGGTTCATTTTACCAATATCTGAAATTGGCGCTGACGTAGTGCAGCGGCACACTCCACTTGAGGAAGTGAATTGATTCATTTCCTCGCTCTGTTAGACACAAAGTTACTTTCGTTACAAAATGACTGGATAATTGAGCGGTGTGTGCGGAACGGACTGTCTTATCCCTAATGCATTTACATGTGAAAATATATTTTTTGTTTCACTTCACGTTGTATTTAGCGTTAAGACACCACACATTTTGTATTAAGACACTTCCGTTCCTCCATTGTGTGTTGAGTGGCGGAACTCAACGCTGCGTTTTGCCTCGTTACCAGAGCAGGGAAATAAATAAAAATATACTTAATATGTAATATCATGTATAGCTGTATGTATTATTTTATCATTTAAATATACAATGTTTTCGCCATTAGAACGAAGAGGAAATGAAAAACGAAATGGAAGTAGTGAAGGAAATGATTGTTGAATTGCAAAACGAACAGCAAAGTCGACAAACAGACGTCTCAGATCTGACGCGCAAACTGAGCGACCTCGCTAACGATGTGCCTGGAAACATTCTCTCTATAGTGTAATTGACTCTTGTTTATTGTATTTCTGCGATCTTTTAGTTTTTTCGTTTGATGGTAAAGAAATATGTGCCAAAAGAAATAATTGGCTAGAAAGAACTGTGCATATAAAGTATTTTTATAAGTTCACGTTGTACTCTATGGCAACCAAGCAACGTAGTGCCAAAACACTCCTTTCACAACGCATTTCCCAATACCTGAGACGTCACGTATTCAGTGGCGGAACTCAACACCGCGCTGTGTCTTTTGACAATACCGAGGAAATAAAAATAATTCATTACCCCAAGTGGAAATCGAATCCAAAAACCATCGCGTTTACAATGAGAAGTTGTGCCGCTGCGCCACGACGGCCTCAAGAATTGTTATATTGGTAAGTATTGAAAATAAGCGATAAAATATAATACGAAGAAATTATTAAAAAAAGAAAATTCTTGTTTTAATAATTTCTTGTGTTATGTATCAAAAATGATCTCATACAAGTGCGACATCCAACGTTTAGATATTCAAAATAAAACGTAAAACGAAATTTACTACGAAAATTTATTGTAAAGATTTCCCAATAAATTCCGTCACGATGTGTTTATGTTTTTTTTTGGGTAATAAAATAAATTGCCATTGCTTTGCCTAACAAGAGTTCGGTATGTAAAATATTTTATTCTGAATCAGAATTTATTACTTTACATTATGCATAAATTCTTATATAAAAAGAGCTGACATGCCGACAGTAAAATATTTCTAGGATTATCCATATTTGTACCTATCAATAATATCGATATTTTATAAAAATCTTGTATGTCCAATAAACTAAGTTATAATATTTTTTCTACACTCGTTAAAGATTTAATAAACAGAATACTAATAATAGAAACAGACCGCAATCTCTATACAAATAGTTTGAATACAGAACACTCTCAGAGCTAAAAGGGGCACTATTTGTACCGCAGCGGGCAGCAGGAGTTAGACAAGAGGCTGCACTCACTTTGTGGTCGATGCGAGACTCTGCGCTCGCAACATTGCGGACATCTCCCGGAACACCGCGCTGGTGCTAGCTCGACTACTTCACGCTAATAATTACCTAACAATTATTAACTTAATAAATCATTACTTTATAATGAATTGTTTGATAGTTATGTTTCATTTGTTTTTTGTAGTTCCATAATCTTGGTGATTTTCGTAATATCAGTGATTTTAGTTCCTTTAAGAAGTAAAGTTTGTTTTTTCTCTAATAGTCAATTAATCCCTTGTTTTATCTTAATAATAAAAAATATAGAAAAATAAACTTTAATTTATTTCACTATATTTACCCAATATTCACGTATTATAAATATTTGAATAAGCTCTTTAAAAACAACGATTAGCCTTAGTTTTTTTTACACACCACTGAAACTCACATTGTTATTGTATAGAAATTAGAAAAAACTTTTAGCTTAATGAAAATACTTGCAAATCCATTCTTGTGCATAAATGTTATTGTAGTAGGTATTAATGTTAATTATTATTAAGATGTTTTTAAGAGGCCGCTCATGACACAGAGGCACCAGCGTGTCTGTAAACGCGACTAGTTGTGGGTTCAATCACCACTAGAGAAAATGAAGTATTTATTTGAATTTATATTTTCATTTCTTCGGGGTTCTTTCTGTGGGGTCGAGGCAAAGCGCAGCGTTGATTTCCGCCACTCAACATGCTATGCCTGCAGAATTTGGCGAAAACAGGAAATGGAATGTCTTAACACTAGGTTACCTCCGGCTTCCCTGCTGTGTGCAGATGATTTTTTTATGATACTTTTTCATCTATATATAACAAAAATTATTTTCCAAAAATTGGTAATACCTATATATGTGTATCAAATTACTTATTTAATAAAAAAAACATTATATACTTATTTTTGAGGCTCATTATGGCACAAGCATGCGACTATAAACGCTACTATGCTTCTACTCGAGAGAATTAAATATTTAATGTTTTCAGTACCGAGGTAAAAGCTATTTTATATTTTTATGTTCTGGTAACGAGGTAAAAGCTATTTTGTAATAACAGAAATATATACGAAGTATAAATTACTGGCGGTCCCCGCTTCTTCTGTACGGAGTATACGAATTATTTTTACTTTATTATTCTACACCATAATCAAAGAAAAATACAATACCATACCATACTTTATTATTCTATTACTTGAATTATGTGAATTTCATTGCCCGATAAGTATTTTCTGGTTTAGGTAAACCAGTAAATCACCGATCAAGTGACCATGGTGGAAGCCAAATTGACGGTTATTGATCAATTGGTGATCCTCCAGATAAACCATGAGCTGGCTTTTCACAATAGAGCGCAGGGAAGTGATAGCAATAGGCCTGTAGTTAGATGGATCGGAACCATCGCCTTTCTTTGGGATAAGAGCAGGTGTAAAAGAGCGCTCTTCCACGAGTCTAGAACTACGCCGACTGATTATGAGTGCCGAAATGAACGCGTTAGTACCGTTGTCAGCTCAGAAGCACGTGAACGGAGCACTAAAGGAGTCCGATTTATGAATGTCCAAAAAACACAGAGTTCGCTTAACAGTTATCTATGCTTTTTTACACTAAATAAATTGTAATTTAAAGCTCTCGGGAAATTTTCATTTAATAAACCGCACTTAGCAGGGTACGCATGACGAACCTAGTGTTAAGATACTCCGTTACCCACTTTCCGCAGAATTCTGGAGCCATTGCGTTTTTAGTGGAGGAACTCAACGCCGCGCTTTGCCTCGACACCAGAGCGAAGAAATGAAAATATACATTTAAATTTCTTTTATTTATTACATGTCCTCAACTGAGGTGTCATTTCATTATTTCTTACAATTTAGCTAGACCATTACGATATTGTACTCGTATTAGATGTGGATGTCGCTATCAATTATAGCCATAGACAAATCGACAGACATTTTTGTTATAGCATACATAGATAGATATATGATATGCGGGAATGAATTCGCGGGCACTGCTAGCATTTTATAGATCAGTAGAAGTAGAGCTCATATTTCCCCTTCTATTTTGTGGTATTTCGATAATTACAATTCAAACGAGTAGCTGGGAACCTAATGTTAATCGTTCCCATTATGACTCTTCCGTTCCTTACTTTGCGTCAAATTTGGGAGATACACTATGTTGAGTGGCGCAACCCAACGCCGCGGTTTGTTTCGTTACAAGAGCGAGGAAATAATTAAACAATTCATATCCTTGAGTCGGAATCGAACACACGACCGCTTACAGACTTGTACCCTTGCGCCATGACTCGTCTCAACTCCTCGAACTCCATTAGCAGGAACCTAATGGTTCCTATTTAGATAAGCAGCTTCGTCTGCTTAAGCTACTGCATTATTTGCTCAATACACTGAATTAAATTTGTATTTTAATATAGGTGCCTATAATGCATGTTTGCAGCATACTTAAAATTTCTAATGTGAAAATTATTAAAACCTTAAGTTGCATTTTCGTAATTCCCATAAGAATATTTAATTGAATGTTAGAAACAAAAACAACTTATCGATACTTATAATAAAATCGTAACTCACCGGTGTCTGTACATGGAAAATATATTAGAAAAATTGTTATTACGGGGGTTTAACAATGTGAAAGAACTTGGTCAGTTTGTCTGTTTGTCTTGGCGTTTGTTCACACTAATATCAGATACAGCTTAACCGAATGCACGTTAGTATTTAAACAAACTTCCTTTTAGATTTAGTATTTGTTTTATTTTAATCGGTTCATAATTAAAAAAGTTAAAACCAGATTTACGCTGTATCTATAATAGACGGTTTTTAGAAACTGAACATCGAGTATTGCTTTAATTTTTTTTATTACGTTTTAATCAATTATTAAGCCTAAATATCCTACTGAGAAACTAATTGTAATCTTTCTAAATGTATAGTTTTTGGTAGAACCCGTTATTAATATATCATCAACAGTCGTGGCGCAGGGGCACAAAATGTGAATATAAAATCGACTGGTTGTTGTTTCGATCCCCACTCGAGGAAAAGAAATATTTATTTAGACTTATCGTTTCATTTCTTCGCTCTAGTGTCGAGGCAAGGCGCGGCGTTGAGTTCCGCCGTTCAACACGCAATGCCTCCAGAGTTCGGCGGAAAGCAGAGAGCAGAGTGTTCTTAACACTAGATTACCTCTGCCTACCCTGCTGTGTGCGGGGTACAGCCTGAAGCTGATTTTTAACTAAAGAGATATAGGGGAATTGTGCTTAAGATGGCATACGAAGATAAGATGACACACTGCCAATATTGATTTAAATATTTGCGCTTAGTGTGATCTTATGACGTTTTAGAGAGTGTCTTTGGATATCGCTAGTATTCAAATTCATTATGACGGAAGGTAAACGCAGATTGGCGAGTAGTTCATGTTTTCGTAATTTTGAATAGCAGAAAATTTTTCTTTTGCTTTTGCTTGGTGGTGAAAATACACATAAGGTAAGGATTTTCTACTTGAAGTAATTTTTAATGTAAAATAGGCTTATTATATGACACAACTTACGCTAAAAGCGCATTCTTACCCATAAACTTTTGTCACAACTGTTACAATTAAATTCACATATCTATTGGGTAAGATGACATACAAAACGTGAGTATAAGATGGCATACTATGTCATCTTACACTTATAAATAGGATCGATTAAGAAGCCAGAAGAGAAGAGCGTACTTAATGAAATTTCTCCATTGCTAAAGTCTAATTCTACAGGAAAGTCACGTGTGAACAAAAAAGTCAGTGGATCGCAGGTTATGATGTCTATGTCATCTTACCCTATAGGTATGTCGTCTTACACCGGTCGACCTAAGTGCGATTTATGTTTGTTTTTTTATTTTATGTTGCTTTGATTGTTCTGAAACTACAATACTTTCGTTGATTATGATATATATGATAATATACGCAATGTCCTGATCTCACATGACTTCATTTATTTCAAATATTTGTCTTGAAAGAAAAAGTATGTCATCTTAAGCACAATTCCCCTACGTTCTTTCAATATTACACAATAATTATTACTTAACCAGCTGGTTAGAGGCTCTAGATAAATCAATATTTGAAAACTCAACTCCACAGTGTAATTTAGAAAACAACTCTTCTATACTTAGTAAGGGGTAATTGTCCGTGTATAAAACTTTATTTAGCGTAACTGAAAAATCTCCACAAATCCGCACATTTCCATTTAGCTTTAAAACCGGTACTATAGGAATCGCAAAAAAATATAAATGGTAATTTTTTACTAAAATAACTAAGTTCATTAACAGTTTTAATTCTGACTCCACTTTTGGCTTTAAGGCTAAAAGTACTGGTCGTTGCTGGCTTTACGTTTTGCTGTAATTTTCTATTTATTAAAACAACCTAATTCGTCCACAAATAAGTTTTTAAAAGTACCGGCTAATGAAAATCACATTTCAAAACAAATATTTTAAGCATTTGAGTGTGATTTTCATATTCAATGGGTGAATTTTACTACCATTATAACAATTTAATTATTTATATAACACGACTCATATACATACACCGGCAACGCGGACGCGGCACTACCGTTGTCTTTATCCCGGCCAGTGTTGTTAATAAACATTATGACAGGAAACCTTTGAAAGTTCTATTAAATAAAATCATAGAATCTTATTTTTTAGTTTACCTTTTGTATATTTTATAATAAATTTTTTTTAGAGGTAATTTAGAGGCAGCAGCACAACGTTTGATTGTGATAAGTGAGGAATAAATTATTTTCATTTCCTAGCACTGGTAACAAGACAAAAAGTTGATATTACTACTCAACACGCAATGCTTACAAAATTTAACGGAAAACACTAGATTCTTTCTGCTACCCTGTTGTATAAAGGACAAAGCGTGAACCTACGAAAAAAAAACACTAAAATATATTATAATATTAGGAGTTAAAATATTTTGATATATTATATAAGAATAAGTGGCCAGTCGTGGCGCAGAGGCACAAACTGTGCCTGTAAATAACTGACTGGTTGTGGGTTCGATCCCCACTCGAGGAGATAAAATATTTATTTACATTTATATTTCCATTTCTTCGCTCTGGTGTCGAGGTTAAGCGTGGCGTTGAGTTCTGCCACTCAACACGCAGTGCCTCCAGAATTCGGCAGAAAGTGGGGAACGGAGTATCTTAACACTAGGTTCCCTCTGCCTACCCTGCTGTGTGCGGGATATAGCGTGAAGCTAATTTAATTTATTTTATTTATTTTTATTTATATTTTCTTTTATTCGCTGTGGTGTCGAGGGGAAAGCGCGCCGTTGAGTTCCGACACTCACACGCAATGCCTCCAAAAATTGGCGGAAAGTGGGGAACGGAGTGTTTTAACACTAGGTTCCCTCTGCCTACCCTGCTGTGTGCGGGATACAGCGTGAAGCTGAAAAAAAATATATAAGAATATGTAAATATGAGTAAAATATTTTTCATTTTGTTTACTTACGACAATATCGTATGTCTCTATCTTATATACTTTACAAAATTGTCATAACGCGCAAAGAAAAAATATTTTATTCAATATTTTCGTTTCACCTGTTATTGTTTCAGCAAAATTACACCTATGACTGGAAAGATAGCAAAATTGTAAGTCGGCGATATCCTTTAACAAAAGTTACAAAAGGTAACTTTTGTTGAAAGGATATATCGCCTTATTGAGAATTTATTGCTACGATAAATGTGGAATATAAAATATTTCTATCTTAAATTGCCTTTTCTTTATTTTTTCTTTGTTTTTATACATTTCCGCAAGAACCTAACGAGATACAGAGACATCTTAACTTTGGAACTCTATATTAATAAAAAGAGTCTTAATGATGAACTCAATTATTATATTCAATTTAATATTTATGCGCTATAATGCAATAACTTAACATGCTAAGCAATTTAATTAAGTAAATTTACATTGTATGTTTACAATTGATCGTTTTAAAAAATATTAGTTCTTGTGCAATTCCTTATATTTAATTATGAATAGTTAAGGAGCCATACCAAAGGAAACGATCAACGATGGTGTTTGATTGATTTGAGCCAAAGGTGGCGAAATCATAATGACTTGGCTATTCTTGGTCATATAGAAAAATCACTGCAAAGTAAAAAAAAACAGTTATGGCGCAGGGGCTATTGTCTTCGTTTCGGTGTCGTGGCAAAGCGTGGCGTTGAGTTTCGCAATGTTTCCAGAATTCCGCGGAAAATGGAGAACGGAGTATCTTAACACTAGGTTCCCACTGTCTACCATGCTGTGTGCGGAAATCTAAAAAGCACTGAATTAAAGTGTCTCTAAGCCGATAAATAGTAGCATTTGCTTTTTGAGAGATCAATTTATAGCTTTGTTTTTTAACATAATTATACATTAAATGAAATTTCCGGAAAGAATTAATGGACAAACAAAACTTACATATTTCTATTATTTAATTAAATATTTAATCATTAAGGAACCTATAGAATATATACATATATGTATGCATTGTATATGAAATGATTGAGCTTGAGATTAATACGGTTATCAATCATGCCAGGAGCGCCGCTAGGTTATTATTCATGTGATAAGTAATTAGAAATACGTATTATATATTATACTATAGTCAAAGTCTAGTTTGGTTATAAAAAAATACTTACTAAAAATATATTCCACTAACTAAACATAGCGTTCACTCTACCTTACTACTAATCCTATTTATATTACAAAATTTCAAATATGTTATTTGTAATATTATTTGTAATTAAATCAGCTTCACGCTGTGTGTGGGTAGCAGTACTACACAGCAGTGTAGGCACAGGGAGCATAGTATTTAGACACTCCGTTACCCACTTTCCGCCGAATTCTGGAGACATTGCGTGTTGAGTGGTGAAATGTAACGCCGCGCTTTACTTTAACACCAGAGTGAAAAAAATATATAAATTTAAATAAATATTTCATTGCCTCGAGTGGGAATCGAACCCACAAGCAGTCGCGTTTACAGTCACACATTGTGCCCCTGCGCTACGACTTGCCCCTGATGTAATTATCAGTGTCATAAATATTCCATATTTATCATTATTTAGGTATAATTTGTTTTCCCTTTGATGACGATATCTATTCATCTTTCGCCTTTTGGCATGGTATTTATTAATTACGAGAATTGCTTGGAGTTAAAATTATGATTACCTTTAAAATGCTATAATTACAATTTGAATGTTTATAGTCTATAAATATATGTATATATAAAGTTTTTCGTTACTGATTGACTGATAGAAAAATAGAATAAGTAAACTTTTTAAAATTATTATATTAAACGATGGCATTTTACACTTTTTATATCTAATACTTATATTTAATTAAATCGAGTACCTACAGTAATTTTTACATGAAATAACACAACAACACAATACATGAAGTAACACAAACTAAAAATAACGATATGTTTTTGGTTTCTATTTATTGTGTACCTCCAAAGTAAAATTTTACTTTTTAGGGTTCCGTAACCAAAGGGTAAAACGGGATGCTATTGCTAATACTCCGCTGTCCGTCTCTCTTTTACCAGCCTGTATCTAATGAAATTTTCACAGATGATGTATTTTTGTTGCTGCTATAATAACAAATTCTAAAAAACAATATATTTATTGTAATAAATATTGAAGAAGGCTCTTTCCCATACAACAAACGTGACTTTTTTGCTTTTCATTAAATATATGATTATATACATTTTCTTGTCGTTTTTATAGTTTACTTTGTTTTTATAGTTACCTACAGTTTTATTATATTTACGGATTAGATTCATGAACGTTTGACTTGACAAATATATTTATTAAGGGAATCATTATAATTAAAAATAGAACTTTTCACCCTTTATATCTACTACTTATATTAAATAAAATAAAAAAAAAAAACAATGTTATATCGCCCACCACGTACCTACTTGCGAAATCACAAAAAGAGATCTGCAATAAATCAATGTCAGAATAGAAAGGGCGTATTTTATCCACTTACAGAAAGATGTATTCAAAAAGTACTGTTACTTTTAACAAAATTATTCGCTTTCTTTGCTTATATTTTTATTGATAAAAGGTCAAGTGATAACGATATCAAAGTCAACAGTTTTATAATATCTGTACATATAATTAAATTATAACTGATCGCCGTCTGTACATGGAAGAAATATGAGAAGATCTATTATTTGTCGCATTAATAATATAATATGTAATGAGTGAAAAAACAATGAGTTTTATTTTTTTTTGTTTGTTTGTGTGTGTGTTTGTGGGTACTAATCTCGGAAATGATTTTAATGCAGTTTTCAATATTAGATATACTTTGGCAAGCTTCACTTAATATTAAGTATTTGGCTTTATTTTAATCGGTTCACAAATATTTTTATATCAATTTAATGTATTTAGTAATTAATTCACATTAATAAATAAATAAATAAAAGTGTTTATACATTTTTTAATACACAAATATTTATTTACTAACCTGTATTATTCTCATGTTCTCATCATTATCAGTGGATTTAAGAACAATGTCTACATATTAAAAAATAAAGTTTTAGCTAATTCAATAAAACAGTTATTTTACAGCTACTATATTCGAACAACATATTTTATATTGATACAAGTTTTTTACGAATTAAAATAAAACAAACACCAAATGTTAAGTGAAAAAAATAAAAAATAAATAAATTAGCTTCACGCTGTATCCCGCACACAGCAGGGTAGGCAGAGGGAACCTAGTGTTAAGACACTCCGTTCCCCACTTTCTGCCGAATTCTGTAGGCATTGCGTGTTGAGTGGCAGAACTCAACGCCGCGCTTAACCTCGACA
>DWQW01008392.1:0-14003 GCA_018249695.1 Heliconius erato demophoon
CTGCTGGCCGACATGGGGTGAGTGCTGACACGACTGACACTACTGACATGCGCCTGCCTCGCGCCCGCACTGCGCCTGCACGCCCGCTCCGGCGCCGCGCTCCTGCGCCAGCTGCTGGCCGACATGGGGTGAGTGCTGACACGACTGACACTACTGACATGCGCCTGCCTCGCGCCCGCACTGCGCCTGCACGCCCGCTCCGGCGCCGCGCTCCTGCGCCAGCTGCTGGCCGACATGGAGTGAGTGCTGACACGACTGACACAGCTCATAATATTAGTACAATTATTAGTGACATAGGCAAATTACTGACATGACTGACACTGCTGACATTGTTTACTCTACAGATGGGCTTTGTTCTAAAAATAATGATAAATATAGTTCATCATCATTGTCACATCGACTGCACTCTTAATATTTTTTATTAAGCATATTTATTTTAGTTTCACACTGTATCCCATATGCAGGACGACGGACAAAGAGAATCTGATGTTAAGATAGTTTGGTTCGGCCTCAAGAATTTTTTTATTGTTGCTTATATTTTTTTAATATAAAAGGCAATCATGGTCATAAACGATAATTTATATAATTTCGTTCGTTGGAATTGATATAATTCCGGGGAATTATTTATTTAATATTTTTATTTTACTCGCTGCGTTATAATAGAAAAAGCGCGGCGTTGACTTCCACCATTCAATACGAAATGTCTTTAAAATTATCAATGTCTAGAAAACGTAATATCTTAACACTGGGTTCATACCTATTTGCCGTTTGCGAATTAAAAAAAACAGGATGTACATATAATTATGTTCCCATCTTCCTCAGGTTCCCCCTCCAGCAAGCGCGCCAAGCCTACACCTCAATGGACGTGGACCTGCGTCACTCTCTCCTCACCGCGCTGGAGGCGGCCACCACTAAACACAAGCTGCCGAACCCCACCAAAGCCACGTTCCAGCTACATCGGCTGCATTCACCAGTTATAGCTGCTCTGGATGTCGTTTATGCTATCATGGCGTTGATTGAAAATGTAATTATTGTGTTTTTGGCTTATTTTTAGTTATATTGTTGTTATTCTTATATAGAAAGGTAGGCAGAGGGAACCTAGTGTTAAAATATTTCGTTTTCCACGCGAAGCCCAATATTACAAACATTGCCGCACTTTATCTTGTAACCAGATCGAGGAAATTAAAATATTAAATGATTAAATCATTCCCTTGACTGGAAATCGAACTGTTGCCTTTACAGTCAGGTACTGTTTCATTGCGTGTCAACTGGCTCCACCAATGTTTGTTTATATATATTGTATTTATTTCGTTATTGAGTAAAACTAGTATTATATCTGTACTGGGGTCAAGTATTTCTTAAGATGAGGTAATCAAAATATTTTAAATATAAACATTTCTTTATACTTATCTATAGGAATTCAATCATAATTATTCTATGAAATATATAGTATATTTAAAAACTACATTCTTAATTTAAAGAATTATACTAAAAATTATACAAGGTAGACTGATATCCCAGGGTCTCCAGACCTGCGTCATTTTAGCAAAGTCGGAATTTTGAGGATTAATAATCTAATAAATAGTTAAACATCTAATATAAAGTTACTAATTTGAAAGTGAGGCCTATTTAGAGGTGGCGACAATTACAACTTTTATTTAAAATGTCAGTCTGAAATATGAAACATTTTTAAATTAATTAATTAAAACGCTCTTAAATGCGAGACATTTCTATTTAAGAATGTCACTTTTAAAAAGTCTATAATTCAAAATCAAGCTTATTGTTCTACTTTTAAAAATGAATATTACATGCAGTCAATGTAAAACGAGCAGACAGTGAAGAACAAAACGGGTTTATTTTAATAGATAATATTTTTTTCCCACATTTTTCTCTTATAATTAGTTATTAGAGATTATAAACAGATGTGATTACTACGCACTCCCACACTACAATGAGTTTAGAAACAATCTATATTAAATAATCGAATTCCTCCACATTCCAGGACACGATGCCGCGCTCGGAGGGCTTCCAGGCGGCGCTGGCGTGCCTGCAGGTGTGCGGGGAGCGCGAGGCGCTGCGGCGCGGGCTGTGCGCCGCCAAGCGCTGCCTGGAGGCGGCGGCGCGCCTCGCGCACGCCGTGCTGGCGGCGCGCGGCCTGCTGCTGGCGGGGCCCTTCAACTACTTCATCGTGCAGGAGGTAGTGGTCCCCGCATCTTTAATAAATACATACAGCTTCACGCTGTATCCCGCATACGGCAGAGTAGGCAGAAGGAGGGAACCTAGTATTAAGACACTCCATTCCCAACTTTCCGCCGAGTTCTGGAGGCATTGCGTATTGAGTGGCGCAACTCAACGCCGCGCTTTGATTCAGAGCGAAGAAATGAGAATATAAATGTAAGTAAATATTTTATTTCCTCGAGTGGGAATCGAACCCAGAACCAGTCGATTTTACAGTCACATTTTGTGCCTCTGCACCATGACTGGGCTTAAATAAAAAATATTATTTAACTTCCAGGGTACACCGGAATCGTCAATACTCAGTGGTCCGCTCTGGCTGTCAGAGGCGGCGCGGTGGGTCGCGAGTTCGAGTTCCGGACGACCACTTCTGGCCACTTCGTCTAAGGACTCCAATTGTTTGATTTTGGGTCTACCACCTAGATTTCAGCAGGAGCCTAGAAAGTAGGTTTATTATATTGAATAAATTCACTATATATATTGTACTACTAATATTATAAGTCAAAGTTTGTGAGGTTAGTTGTATGTTCCACTTTCACACAAAAACTACTGAACAGATATAGATAAAACTTTACTGTATCTCATTAATAAATAGTTCTTCCTTTTAAGCCAGTTTTGGACAATAGAACAGTCTGACCCGACAGCAATCACGGTAGTTGTGGGTTCGACCAATCAAATAAATAATTCATTCGTTTATTCATTAATTTATTCGTTTAGATCCGTCGTGCCGCAGCGGGACAAAGTGTGACTGTAAAACCGACTGGTTGTGGGTTCGATCCCCACTCGAGGAGATGTAATATTTACTTAAAATTTATATTTCCATTTCTTCGCTCTGCTGTCGAGACAAAGCGCGGGGATGAGTCCTGCCACTCAACACGCAATGCCTCCAGAATCCGGCAGAAAGTAGAGAACGGAGTGCCTTAACACTAGGTTCCCTCTGCCTACCCTGCTGTGTGCGGGATACAGCGTAAAGCTGATTTATTTATTTTTTATTATTATTAACGTAAAACTGATTTTTTTTTATTATTATTAACTTCAAATATATTGTATAATAAACCCACAACATTTGCTCATTCGGAGGAGTAAAATATTTTATGTTTTGCTCTGAGAATCCGGTAAAAAGTGAGAAACGGAAATATTTTTAATTAATGGGAATGAAGTGCCTTAGCCGGTCGTGGCGCAGCGGCACGAGGTGTGACTGCAAAACCAACTGGTTCTGGGTTCGATTCCCACTCGAGGAGATGAAATATTTACTTAAATTTATATTTCCATTTCTTCGCTCTGGTGTCGAGGTTAAGCGCGGCGTTGAGTTCTGCCACCCAACACGCAATGCCTCCAGAATTCAGCAGAAAGTGGGGAACGGAGTGTCTTAACACTAGGTTTCCTCTGCCTACCCTGCTGTGAGCGGAGTACAGCGTGAAGCTAATTTATTTTAATTTATTTTTTTAAGTGCCTTAGAACTAGGTTCTTAGGTTCCCTCTGCCTACTAATAGGGTACAGGGTAAAGCTAAAAAAAATGTATAAACCTGCTTATTTTCCAGTTTATTTGGTGCAGCCTTCGAACAAGCGGCGACAAAAAGTGGAGTGACCGTGTCCTTGGACCATGTGGACTCATCTATCATAACATTGCCTTTATCACAACGGGCTCAATTCTTAGACGCTTTAACCGCTTTATTGGCATAATTTTGTTATTGACTTATGAAAAATTAGAAGCTGACTGTTTACGCGACGGTTGTGGGTTCAATTCCCACTTGGAGGATTTATTTTTCCATTTTTTTCGCGTTGGTAACATGTCGAAAAAAAAAATTAAATAAAAATCTTTGTTTATAATGAGTTGTCTTTAAGTTCTTCATGTTAGTTTAGTTCAGTGGTTCCCAACCAGTGGTCCGCGGACCAGCAGTGGTCCGCAGAAGCCTAAATATGGTCCGCGAACGGTTTTAATTTTATGATTGGGGATGATGACGTAAAGATTCTGTTTAATTATGATAGTTAATTTTTATTATACCTACATGCTTAGTGGTCCCTGCTACCAATTATGATATAAAAGTGGTCCTTGGTTAAAAAAAGGTTGGGAACCCCTGGTTTAGTTTAATGTAATATTGTAAAAAATAATAATACTTAAATATAATAAATGATATCTCTTAAATATTTCGTAATTTTTTTTATTGACATTTGTTTGTTTTTAATTTTCAAGAATAAAAAATATAAGTAAGTCTGTCAAAGCATGATTTCGATTTCCATATTATATAGGTGTAATTAAATAAATTCATATTAAGTTAATTATAATAATTGATATAATGACATGTAAGTTTATTTATTTGTTTAAAAATGAAATAAATGGTGTACCTAATTTTTTTTAATTCGTTGTTTTTTTTCCTCATCCATAAAACTTCGGTAAAACAAAAAATAAAGAAATTCCTGAGATTACAGAAAAACATAATTACAAACCAGTATTTCTAGTTCGTTTCATACAAAATGAATATGCAAATTAGTATATTGTATTAGTTCTTTTTCTCCATTTTTTTTTTCAATTCTCGATTTTATTTATTGCGAAATCGTGCGAAATCCTTAAATTTTATAGGCACGTACTATGTGTTTCTTATAGTGTATGATTATGATGGGGGACAGAACTCCTTAATAGTTAAGGGATAATCTTTAAAATATTATAGGGATTTATTTCTATAATGTTTAATTGTAATTTAAATAATTAAATAGAAGTGACCTTTTAATGTAATTTAGTTAACATAAATACAGAAAGGCCGTGGAGCACAGCAAAAGCAGTAATTTATTATTGTCTCTGGTCAAGAAGTTTTTGGAATTTCCTTTTTTTTTCTGTTCAAGATGTTTTCGAACTTTCCAAGATTTCTGAAAACAAAATTAAATCTCATTAATAAATATTAACTTTCAAATAATATGCTTAATTATGACAATCGTGGCAGTTAAGGCCAGTTGTGACGCAGTGGCACAAGCGAGTGACTGCAAACGTGATTGGTTGGTAGGTTGCGGGTTTTTGTGGTCTTTTCATATTTTAAAGAAGCACTGTGTTAATAAAAAAAAATCAGCTTCACGCTGTATCCCGCACACAGCAGGGTAGGCAGAGGGAACCTAGTGAAAGACACTCCGTTCCCCACTTTCTGCCGAGTTCTGGAGGCATTGCCACTTAACAGTGGCAAAACTCAACGCTGCGTTTGACCCCGACACCAGTGGGACGAAAGGGAAATATAAATTTATATAAATATTTCATATCCTCGAGTAGGGATTGAACCCACAACCTATCGCGTTTACACACACACTTATGCCATTGCGCCACCTACCTCTATTAAGATCTCTTACAAAATTATAAACAAAACATACTTGGAATACCCCTCATTTTTTCAAACTCCTGCGGCGTAAAATCGGCAAACTGGTTTATATCGAAGGTGGCACTGTCACTCTCCTCATTAAATTTATTGATTTGACGCAAGGACTCCACAAAGGCGTCGTAATGCACCTTCCTATCAGCCTCACTCTCGTAGTGTCTATCGTAGTCTCTTATGAACTTTTCGAACAGTTCCGGGGCATCTTTCTCGTGGTAGTGGGGCTTATCAGAGCTGGCCATGGCGACCGCGAGGAGGAACGCGATGCAAATTAAAAATTTCATTATTAAATCTGTTTTCCTCGTACAGGGGACTAGTGGCTGGTGACTACAGTCAAATGTAGAATGACTATTGCGAAGATATTTCCGACTTATATATGTATGTATATATATACTATATACGTACGTACGTATAGGTGAGCTGTTATTTGAGTTCGTAATTTATAATTGGTTTAATCGACACCCATGGACGTGTACTAACCCAAGAATAGTTTTAGATAAATTTTGCTTACAAAAATTTTGGCAAGAAAAATAAAAAAATAACATTTACATCAAGATATCTGTGGAAGGCTGAAGTCCAGCTCCTCCCCCAAGAAAATATCCCCAGATTTCGTAGGATAATGAAACCCAATGTGTTTTATACAAATATAAAAGACTGATTAGTATTATATAAATACTTATTTAGTAAACGTATAAAAAATTGAACGTAGCGGGACTCGAACCCGCGCCTCCTGGAAACCAACCTGGTCGGTTTCTATTTTTCTTTCCTAAGTGTGGAATGAAACTTTAAAAATGTTAAAAATAATATTAGATAAACTCATATTTAGTTTAAGTCATATTAAATTAGCTTCACACTGTATCCCGCACACAGCAGTGTAGACAGAGACAACATAGTGGTAAGACCTTCCTTTACCCACTTCCCAACGAATTTTGGCGTGGCATTGCGTCTTGAATGACGGAAATCAACGCTTGGCGGTTGCCTTGGTGCCAGAGGGAATAAATGAAAATAATAATAAATAATAATTCATTCCCCCCTAGTGGAGATTAACCCACAACCGTCGCATTACAGTAACATCCTTGTGCCCCTGCACCATGATGGCCTCGAACAAAAATAAAAACCTCACGTTGAAATAACCCTGTGCGAACGGGCCCTAAACGCTTGGACGCTTCGTGTGTATGGTAACTTAACACCAATAAATATAAGATTATTTATAATTAATTTAATGTAAGCACGACTTTTCTAATAATATAATTATTTTTCATAGCGTCAAGGAAGTCGTTATAGGTATTTTGTATTATAATTACATCTTTATTTATTATTAAGATATCGAGAATCGTGAGACAATCATTATATTATATAATAGATGCCCCGCGTGGCTTCGCCTGCTTGTACAACACAATTACTTATTTTCTCATTTCATTTACTTTCGATATAATAACATTATCATTTAGTCGTGGCGCAGTAGTGTAAGTGTAAACACGACAAGATATGGGTTCGATTTCCACTCGAGGAAATGAAATATTTAATATTATCGTTCCTTTGCTCTGGTGTCGAGGTAAAAGCGCGGCGTTGAGTTATGCCACTCAAACAGTGACGAGTTGTTGCGGAGCGGCGACTCCACGGTAGTGAGTCCTCCCTTCATAGGACTCACTTCTCTGGCGGGGGCCGTTGGGTTGCCGTTATTGGCAGACAACGTAGAACGTAAGAGCTATATGCTCGGAAGGGTAGAATTGTTCAATTTGTATAGTAACGGGAAAACCCCCTCACGAGCTCCTCGAGATGGTGAAACTGGTACCCTGAAAGAAAAATCGAAAGCGTTTGCCACTTTTAAGTATGAATCTAATATTATGAATGTCAAACTCAGCAAATAAATAAAAGCTATAATAATACCAGCTATTAATGCCAGGAGACAGTGACAAATAAATGGTTCTTATTATTTTTTACTCAGAAATACCTATTTAAAAATCACGTTCGCTACCGTCATCTCTGTCGATAGCATTATCTATATGTATAAAGAAATCACGTAGGTGGATCCAATATATTATTTTGTATTTATTTGCTAGAATGTATCACCAGGTAAAATTAATAAAGTGTTTAAAAGCCTATACGTAACATTGCTCCTCATCTCGCTTTTATTTTTACAAGCTTTTATTAATAGGTGTAGAGAAACTGGGAGTTTTCCCGATTTAATCTACTCTGGGTCCCCTTTTATATCTACTTTATATTTACGTAATTCCGTGATATTTAAAATGCACAGAAATAAGTTATGACCAAGTGCGACAATGCTCGCATTTTTTTGGTTTGACGTTAATAATATAATGTTAAATAAGTAAATGCCAAAAAAACGAAATACAATATTATTTTGTTTGTTCGTTAACATATTATATATAGTACTATAATTAAAACAGTCAAAGAAATACAATAGAAAGAAAGTACCACAAAGAAAACGCAACGCTTAGTTATCGCCTCCAAAAAGTAAATAATCATTTATGAGTCTAAGTATACATGTACATAATAGTGTAATAAATTTGTCATTGAAAAACTTTTAAGTAATTATAAAAACAATAAGGATAATCATGTCTAATAAAATAACAATTTTATGTAAAAATATTTATTCAATACATTTTATGATGAAAAAAACAAGTTGTCTTAATTGCACAGAGAACAAATTAAAATTAAAAAAGAATAATATTTAATTTTCAAGGATCTACAAAAATATATTATAATATAAAAAAAAAAACATTTGTTCTGCGGAAACCGAACCCACCACATACAGCATGTTTACTCAACAAATAAATTTTGATAATATTAATTTAAATAAGTTAAGATATTATGCATATTTATATTTAAAATGCAAGTACTGTCTCAATTTATTCCTATTTCTCAAAAATATTAAAATTATTAGGAAACAAAGAATTCCACAATTTTTCAAATGTAACCATTTTTAAAGAAAGAGCATGGGTATGATATGTCCCTACATATAACAATAAAACTAACAAAAATTACCCAACACATGTGTTTATAGTCTCAAATGACTTATGACAAGATAAAAGCCAGTCTAAAGATCTAAATGAGATAATCCCATCTTATTATTTATATAATCCTATAAATATATAATGTTGAAACATAATAAACTAAATACATATATGTATATAGCATAATTCAATGCCATTTTCATAATTAATTGATCATATTAAAATTATAAAAATTATATTTTCTTACTTATAAATCGATAAATGAGATCATAAGCCCATTTAGGTTGATCATGAGGCACCATGTGACCCGCGTTTCTTACCAATGCTTCGGTCAAATTACCAGCTTTTTTAATATATCCTGCAATTTCATTGTCTACTCTCCAGATCTGTCGACTTGCTTTTTTATATTCGTTTGAAGAAGAAAAGTTTAGATTACGCAAGAAATTCTCAGTTAAAGGATATGCTACTATAATATCTAATTGGCCGTTGTAAAACAAAAGTCTATAGTGGGATAAAAGTTCAGCAACATAACTAGCAACAGATTTTAATATGTCATATGCTAAATGTATTTGAACTTCTTTACCAGAATGAAACGGCAACCCTCCTACATGGACACTTTGTCTTACTTTATCATTATTTAAAAGATTTATATAAATATCCATATCTGTCATGTCAGTTGGGATTAAAAAGTTGTAATAATTTTGAAAACCAGTGTAATTTTTAAAGTACGAGAAATTTGTTAAATCGCCGTCCATTAAAGAGTCCATGAGTATACCAGCTTGTGCCCAGTTTTGTTTGTTTATCTCTTTTATTATTTCATTTTGCATTTTAATGAAAAAAATTCTTTGTTTATCATCTATCAGGCCATGTTGGTATAAATAATTGCCATAGTCCATCTGGTTGATTGGATCACAGTAAGCATTACCTAATGCAAGCCCTTTAAGGTTTATTTTCTGCTTATTAATCAAGTTATCTTTATGAATTTCCATAGCTAAAGCTGGAATATATTTTCCAGCGTAAGACTCTCCAGTAATGTAAAACTCATTTGCCTGTAAATGTGGGAACAGTTTGTAAAATTGCTGTAGACAACTGTATAAGCCTTTTGCAACACAAGATTCATCTTTGCAGTATCCTTTATCATCATCTGTAAAACTAAATCCGGTTCCTACAGGATTATCAATGAAGAGCAGGTTGTATTTTAAAGCCCAATGATACTTTCTCACAGCAAATCCAGACTTTTTCACTATTAAGGGCCCATTTTCAGTAAATAGTCCAAATAATGAGCTGCCTCCTGGACCGCCCTGCAGCCATAACACAACAGGTGCATTTTTATCTTTATTAAAAGCTGGGAAGTACCAGAAATATAAATTAGAGTTATATTTCTTATCAATAGTTAGGAAGCCTGCGTGGCTTTTGATGCCAAGTTTCTCTGTGATTGAGACACGAGACAGGTTTTGAGCTTGCTTAATATTGCCTTTTTCTATATATGGCGTGAGAATGAGCGGATCACCGGCATCACCTCGAGGTTTAGCTTCGAGTTTCACTCGTGGATAAACGAAAGGAAAACTTATCGAAACAACTAATGCTAAAGCATTAGAAAATAATGCTAGAAAAGTTAATAAATTATTGTTAATAATATTCATATTGTATTATTTTTTTAAAACCATAAACTTACAAAAAAACAAACAAACGATATTTTGATCAAATGTCAAAAGTTTATTGACATGACATATTTTGAGGAACGTTGAGAAATTTTAGATATAAATATGATATATATTTTCAATTAGGTATAGGTGTATAAAATATTTATTATTTCATATGGTTCAAATTCAAATTTATATATATTTGATATAAATATTATAGAATAATGTTTTGTCCTCGTTATTAAAAAGTTCATCTGTTTGATAATTTGATTAAATGAAATTTACGTCTTATTTTGAAACATTTACCTACAAATCTACACAAGTAGACAATATTTTCTTTGTTTATTATAACCTTTTAGCAGCCGGTCAAATGGAAAGATAATATACAGATAGTATGTACTGATAAGGCAAAACTTGTTACAAATTTTAATTATTTTTTAATACAATTTAAACATAAATACATACTTTTCTTTAACTTAAACACCACTCAGCAGCCTTAGTGCGTGATCAGCATCAAGCACGATGACTAGCTTATTTTGTATATTTCTACTTATTCATTTAGCAACAGTTCAGTGCTTTTTTCATCGATACCCGAAAATAAATCTAGGAGAACCCGATGGAGAAGATCCAGGAAGTCCGCTTTTCCTTACACCGTACATTGAAAGTGGTAATATCAGTATCGCCAGGACACTAGCTCGCGTGCCTTTCACAGAGAGCTTACGAATCAAAAGCTATGCCGGCTTTTTCACTGTGGACAAGAAATACAATTCAAACCAGTTCTTCTGGTACTTCCCTGCTATGATTAGTGATAAGAAAAATGCCCCAGTCATTGTGTGGCTTCAAGGTGGACCTGGAGCATCCTCTCTCTATGGTCTCTTTACAGAAAATGGTCCCCTTAGAGTCCGTGACAAGAAATTTGAGAGGCGCAAGTATAACTGGGCCTTGAGTCATCACATCATTTACATAGACAACCCTGTAGGAACAGGCTTCAGTTTCACTGATGATCCCAAAGGTTATTGTATCGATCAAACTCAAGTTGGAGAACAGTTATATTCCACCCTTATACAATTCTTCCAATTATTCCCTGAATTGCAGAACAATAAGTTTTTCATTACTGGGGAGTCTTACGCTGGCAAGTATGTTCCATCATTAGCTTATACAATCTATAAGAAGAACCCTACTGCTGATATAAAGATTAATTTGAAAGCATTAGCCATTGGTAATGGATTGAGTGATCCTGAACATCAATTGATTTATAGTAAATATTTATATCAAATTGGCTTAATTGACTGGAACCAAGCTAGTATATTTGCTGATGCCGAGAGCAAGGCCATTGAACTTATTAAGCAAGAAAAGTGGAATGAAGCATTCAATGCTTTTGACACTTTGCTAAATGGCGATATGATTAATGGGAAAAGTATATTTTACAATATGACAGGTTTTGATTTCTATTTTAACTTTTTACATACTAAAGACTATAATAAAGATGACTTTGGTCCCATGTTACAGAGCAGTTATGTCAGAAAGTCCATACATGTTGGTAATCTGACATTCCATGATGGTAAACAAGTCGAGGAACACTTAAAAGAAGATGTCATGAAGTCAGTCGCTCCATGGATATCTGAACTATTGGACCACTACTATATAGTGGTCTATAATGGTCAATTAGATATTATAGTGGCATATCCTCTAACTTTGAACTACTTGAGAAACCTTAATTTTACTGGAGCCAATGAATATAGGTCATCTAAAAGGTACCAGTGGTATGTGGATGGAGAATTGGCAGGATATATAAAGCAGGGCGGTAAACTGGTGGAGATCATGGTCAGGAACGCAGGTCACATGGTTCCCGGAGATCAGCCAAAGTGGGCATTGGATATGATTACAAGGTTGACTCACGAGAAAACCTTTTCACGTGAACATAATATATGGAAACAATGATATTTAGGATTCAAATTTTTTTTAAGAAACTACCTACATTAGTTTTTATACCAAAAATGTTAAGAAAATTATTTTTGTTTAAAAATATTTGTATTTAAGATATGATTATTGTTTTTGATTGATTATTTAGTTGTTCTTTTAAAATAAGAGATAACATACACATTGTCATATCAATAAAAAGTTTTAACATTAAAAATATAGATCTGACAATAATGATTCTACAATATATTATCAAAGTTAACTATCTTGTGTAAAATTTGTGTTGTTTAAGAAAATGTCTTTGGAATTTTAAATTATCTTTAAGTGTAATAAAAGAAACTATTAACATTGTTTTATAAATACCTACTGATAAAATAAAGTGTTTTATTTTCCTTTCTCTATAAATGTGTATAGAATAATGATTCATTTTTGCTCAATATTTTAAATGTCTTAGAAAATTAATCAGAAAATGATTTCTTATAAAAATGTTTTTTGATACTATTCATGTGTAAAACTGGAATGTCTTATTATCAGTTTATTTATATGTATATTTTAATGTATTTTAAAATTGTTTTTTAATGTGTATATTCTCAAATAAAAAAAAATAAGAGAGTTATTAGTAAATAATTGCTATCATACAATGAGCACAACCAACTGTAAACATGACATTGCCGATTCAATCCCTACTTATTTTCAATTATCCATTCTTGTAAGAATAATTATCATCAGGTTCTAGACTAGGTTCTCTTTAAAAAATCTCTGTATTAAGTACATAAATATTATGATGTGGTAAACAAAAACAAAAAAAAAAATACACAATATCAAATGTCAATTTAATCACTTCTTAAACCTAGCATTCTTTAATTAGAACTGTATTACAGTTGTTACTTAGTTACATACAATACTACAACTGACTGTAGAGTGACTGTAGACTCAATATAAACAAAAGGTGACAGAAACACTAAGTAATATAGA
Source organism: Heliconius erato demophoon (assembly GCA_018249695.1). Lineage (NCBI taxonomy): Eukaryota > Metazoa > Arthropoda > Insecta > Lepidoptera > Nymphalidae > Heliconius > Heliconius erato. The sequence continues at coordinate 13,105 of DWQW01008392.1, forward strand.
TTAGTTGGTAAATGGGAATGAGGAATTTTAAGTTTATCGCCCTTCGATATATGTAGATAATTCAATTTCTTCAGGTAGTTCTGTAATGTTGACATCAAACCGGTCTTGAACTTCATTGAGGATCTTTGCATCATTTTCATCAGACACCATGGTGATAGCCAGGCCTTTGGTACCAAATCTTCCTGCTCGTGCCACTCTATGTAGATAAGTATCTGAATCTTCAGGCATATCGTAATTGAACACTATATTGACTCTTTCAATATCCATTCCTCTACCAAATAAGTTGGTTGCAACTAATATCCTCTTTTGGAAATCCTTAAACTGCTGGTAACGAGAGAGACGCTCATCTTGAGTCATGTTTCTATGAATGCCAATAGCTGGGAAGTTCTGGTCTGTTAGAAGCTGAGCTAATGCTATACAGCGCTGGACAGACTTCACAAATATCACTACTTGGTTAAATTCTAATACATCTAGAAGCTCGAATAGCTTTTTATTCTTTTCATTTTCCTTAAGTTTCACATAGTGTTGTTGTAAACCATGCAATGTCAGTTTAGCTTCGTCGTCGACGTACACCTCCATGGGGTCCTGCATGAACTTCTTACACACTGGCCTAATATCCTTACTTAAAGTAGCCGAGAACATCATAACTTGCTTCCCATGGGGAGTACTCCTGAAGATCTCCTGTACGTCACGACGCATGTCCAGAGACTCCAGCATCTTGTCACACTCATCGAGGATGAAATGTTTTAAATGTTTCAGATTCAATTTCTTGCTGTTGACTAAAGCCAGGATACGTCCCGGCGTACCGACCACAATATGCGGGCACGCAGTCTTTAATATCTCTTCATCTTTCTGAATCGGCATTCCCCCGAAAAACACGGACACCCTAACTCCTGCCA